>VUQH01001727.1:0-13509 GCA_015106775.1 Etroplus canarensis
CTTCTCCATTCCTCAGGCATTCTCTCATTCTCCAAGATTGTGTTAAACAATCTGGTTAAAAAGTCCACTGCCCTCTCTCCTAGACATCTCCATACCTCCACAGGTATGTCGTCTGGACCGACCGTCTTTCCACTCTTCATCCTCTTCATTGCTGCCCTCACTTCCTCCTTATTAATACTCTGCACTTCCTGATTCACCATCTTCCCTCCCTCTGCCCTCCCTCTGCCCTCCTCTCTCTCACATTTTCCTCATTCATTAGCTCCTCAAAGTACTCTTTCCATCTTCTCAACACACTCTCTTCACTCGTTTATGAATCAGCATATTTGATTTGCCAAAGCTTTTATGCCGGATGCCCTTCCTGACGCAACCCTCCTCATTTACCTGGGCTTGAGACCAGCACTAGGCTTGTGGGTCCCTATATCAACTCTAAAATAATTTCATTTCAGCTCTAAAATAAAACTAAAGGTTTGATTTTAGACCTTAATATGAAGTCAGTCTTCCTTTGCCCATATGAAACTCTTTCACTCTTTTGAGAAATTTTTGTGGTGTGTCTGTGGGAATTTTTTTCATCCAGCAGCATTTGTGAGGTCAGACACTGATGTTGAACAAGAGGGCATGGCTGGCAATCTCCATTCTAGTCCATCCCAAAGGTGTTTGATGGGGTTGAGGTCAGAGTTTTCTGCAGGTCAGCCAAGGTCTTCCACACCAAAACTTGTCCAACCACACCTGTGTGGACATTCATTTGGGCGTTGGGGCACAGTCATGTTGTAATGGAACAGGGCCTTCCCCAAAGTGTTCCCACAAAGTTTGAAGCATGTAATCGTCAGTTTCCCTTCACTGGAATTAAGGGGCCAGAAACACAATGCCATAGCATTATCCCTCCTTCACCAACCTTCACATTTGGCACAATGCAATCAGGCAGGTTACTTTCTCCTGGTGTTCACCACATCCATACTTATCTATCAGACTGCCAGATAGGCGTAATTCATCACTACATAGAACATGTTTCCACTGCTCCAGATGCCAGTGGCATGTTTTACAGGACTTCATTGTGTTTGGTGATGTAAGGCTTGCATGCTGCTGCTGGGCCATAGAAACCCATGCCATGAAGCTCTCAGTGAACAGCTTTTGTGCTGCTGTTAATGTCAGAGGTTTGGAACTCTGTAGCTATTGCATCAGCAGAGCATTGGTGACTTAAAAAGTATGAGCCCATCCTGAACTTTTATGTGGTCTGCCACTTTGTTGGTAAGCTGTTGTGGATCCTAAAAAACTCTTACTTTGCAATAATACCACTTACAGTTGACCATGGAATATCTCAGAGGGAAGAAATTTCACAAACTGACTTGTTGCAATAGTGGCATCCTCTATACTACACCCAAATTCAGTGAGATCCCCAAACTGACTCTTTCAAAAGTGTTTGTAAAGGCAGACTGCATGGCTTAGTGCATGGTTTTATATATCTGTGGCAACAGAACTGAATGAAACACTTGAATTCAATTATTAAGAGGCGTGGCCCCATACTTTTGTCATATAGTACTGTAACTGAGAAATTCCTGTCCATTATCTTCAGAAATGTTGATAACAAAGACAGTTGATATCAGTAGCAGAATAAAGCAATATTACACAGAAACTACTACACAGCTCCACCTTCACTTTCAACCAGAGCTAGACTTACACTGTTTGTGACATCAAGCATCATCATGCTGAAGAATTTACAGAACATTATTCCTGCTGACATATTTAATTCTGTTCATGAAGCAAGAAGGCTCTCTCAAGTGATACACTTCTAAGTATCTAAAAACTAAATGTGGAGATGTAAAGTTTCTACCTTGTAGCAATTGTTTATAGTTGGTCTACCTGCAAACACTACAGCCTGTGGGTTTCAGAGGGAAGTGAGTCATTTGCCAAAATTATGATGCCTGAATTACATATTCACAGTTCACAACATAGTTTGTCTGACACTTACTTTTAAAGTCATTGTCATTAAGTTATAGTTGAGATCCATTTACAACAAAGCTTTGTTAACATATAATTTTTTTTAGTTATATTTAGATGTATTAATCTTTTTTTTACACTGTATTTTAAAATAAGATGGCATTAGTTGTTAAATATTATATCACCTTGATCTGAGAAATATAGCCTTTTGTATGCTTATATACGTAAACATGGCTGGCTACCTGTGGAACTTGAAAAGTTGTGGATTGTGACTCAGAGTCCCTAGAGCAGCTGAAGCCTGTCATTTAGTCTTTGACACTTTCATTCTATAAAATCTAATTTAATCACAGACTCTTACAAATTTCTGATGTCAATCAACATATTTTAGCATCCCACTGATTTTACAGTATGTAGAAGAAGAAGTATATAATGTAATGTGGGATTCAGAATGTTTTTTATATTAAAGATAAAACCATTTTTAACACCCTACTGCCACACGATTAGAGCGGATGGACCAAAGTACCCTCAGCAGCAGAGTCCCTGACTGCATATTATTTCCCCC
Organism: Etroplus canarensis; assembly: GCA_015106775.1. Taxonomy (NCBI): domain Eukaryota; kingdom Metazoa; phylum Chordata; class Actinopteri; order Cichliformes; family Cichlidae; genus Etroplus; species Etroplus canarensis. The sequence continues at coordinate 2,498 of VUQH01001727.1, forward strand.
ACTCTCTCTCTCACCATTTCCGGTCTAATTCTACTCTGCTGTAAGAACTGTACTGTGAGAAGTGTATGAGTCAGTCTGTTACATTTGATGTGAAAAAAACCAAAACTATTCAAGCTGAATTGTTTTTTATTTTGCACACTTGAGGGAAAGAAACTGGAGCCAGCTGGCACATTATCACCTTGTACAAATGATATGTGTTAACATAAATAAGGTTTAAAAGACTCAGAGTGATATTAACATTAATTTGGGATCATTTTTCTGGGCAGTGCAATATTCATTGTCTATTTAGCTCTGTTCTGGTCTCCACACGCTCATGAGGGAAATATTTGGCTCTTTAGACTCTAACTGCTCCAGTGCTTTCAGGACCAACTTCAGGATGGCTGGCGGAAACTGCAGATTTATGTTTCAATTCTCTGTGAATTTGTCACTACAAATGATCCATTTCTCATGACACATAGAGATTTCATTTGTTCTTAAGATATAACATTTATATAATTGGAAAAACTGAAGATAAAATGGGAAATGAACCATTTCTTCACTTGGAGACAGGTAGAACATGAGCTGAAATACCTGAGTTGATCCAAACACTCATCCCTCATCCTCACTACAGAAGACAACACTTCTGTGTGGGCTTGTCAAACCGGCTCCTCTCTGCCCTTAACACTCCAGCTGGAACAATCAAGGATTTTCACCCCATGCTTCACCCTGCCAAGGTCTGCCAAGCTGGGTAGGTGAAGGAGGAGAGGATCACTTGATGGCATCCTTTTGTGAGCTTGCCCCTTCCAAACTCCACAGTATAGCATTACCCTCTTTACATCAGCACAGCACTAAAATAACAACAGGGCTTTGTCTCACTAAAGCCCTCTGATTCAGTAGCCAGACATTTCCATACACACCCAACACACATATTTTGTTTTGTGCACATGCACAAATACTGGTGCAAGCATGTTTTGGAAGATTTTGCAGGCTTTCCAACTGCACACCTGCTATTCTTAAGTGCTCGAATTCACTACCTAACATGGAACTTAAGAAGTACCTGGTACAGTCATCTGTTCAGCATCGGGTGATCCTCCAAAAAGATGAGCACCATTCATCAAAGTACTGGCTCTTTTGAGGGTGTCCTCCTCACATTGAGATTCAAAAGTCAAATTGAAAAGGAGACGCACAGCTATCTTTGAAAATCTTTATTAGACTGACAAGCAAAGACCTATCTAGTGGTTTTTAGTGTAAAAATGATGAGGAAAAAATAATTTAATTAATTTCATGTTAATGTGGGAAAATACTTTGGATCAAGTAGAAAGAAAGCTTGACAGCTGATGATGCTTGATGCAACCAATTGTCCATTTTTATGGGCTGGAAAAGAATATTTCTCAGGCTCCTCCCATGGTCTTGCGTGAACACAGTACAGAATCAATGCTGACATAAAAGCTGAGTAAATAGTCTCTATTTTCTTCATGGGCAGTGGGTCAGTATTAAGTCACAACTGGCTACATATACTGACTTTCTACCTGAAGAATGCATTCACAGAAAGGTTTACTCCTGGTCCTTTTCCTCTCCATGAGTAATGATGTGAACCAGGTTTTTGTAATCCAGGTTTCCTGCCACATCTGGGGGGAAAGCAGCAAACATCTGCTCCATCTAACCAACAGAAAAGCAGATATTAGCACCATTTTTTATCAGACGCTGTACCCCACACAAAACATAGCCCATAACTCAGTGTATATAAAAGGGTGTTATGATGATTCACTGAGGTGTTTTGCATGAAAATGTGTCTGACGTGGAGGCAGGTGGTCGTCATGATGACGTTCAGCCTTGTATTTCTTTTTTTTTTTTTATTGAACCCACCCACACACTCATATCTGTTGTAATGATGGTAATTAGTGTAGAAAAATGAGACTACAATGTACCTCTTCAGCTGTGAATCGGTCAGCTTGTGTTGTTAGCATCTGTGTCACACTGGAGAGGAGAAAAAAAAACTGTAGAGTGGGCACGACTTATTTTCACACCAGAAGGAAATGTACAGGTCACAATGGTCTAGTCATAGTGGAGCTGTACAAGGATGACTGCAGTCAGACTGAGTCATAAATTGTGAGTGGCAGCTTACTCACTTGCAATAAATTTGCATATACAAGCTGCCATTGCATGAGAAGTGTGCTGAAGCAACTTACTAGTCCTTCCTCAGGACACCTTTACCCTCGGGGTCAAAGACTTTAAATGCATTGAGGATGGTCTCTTCTGGATCAGCACCTGGATGCATTAAAATGGCCATTACTCTTCTGGAAGCACATTCACACAACTGCTCTGTGTTCATAACTTCAGTGTAGTTTATATTGGTGCATTCATCAGCCAGCTTGTTCTTACCCTTCAGCTTCTCGCCGAACATGGTGAGGAAGACTGTGAAGTTGATTGGGCCTGGAGCTTCTTTGAGCATGTCATCAATCTCTTCTTGTTTCACATTCAGACGTCCTGCAGCACCAAATATTCATCGTGAACACACGACACAAGCAGACTGAGTAGATTTACTTATCAAGAAGATTGTGGACTTTGAGTGTTGCTGTTAAGGGTGATGCCCACATACCTAAAGCAGCAAATGTGTCCCTCAGATCATTCTTGTCGATGAAGCCGTCTCTGTTCTGGTCCATAATGGTGAAAGCCTGAGATCAGAGCACAGAAAAAAGCCAAAGTATGTCAAAGAATTGCACATTCTGATCCCACATCTGATAAAGAAAAACATGTACTCAGTTTTATATTTGTTTTCTAAATTCTCTTCCTTCTCTTGAATTTTTGGTGGGACGTCTTTATATATGAACACTGTTTAGTATTTATAACGCACCACCCCCTTCGGATTCACTCTGGCATCCTGGGCACGCCCTGCAGTTCATCTGTAGCCTAATCACTGATGACAAAGTCTGGATGTCTGAGACACCACTGTCCCTCATACCAGCATACCACAAGCTTCACTGCTGTCAAGCCAGCCAGCAGGAAAATAGACAGCTGTGCATACTATGACCATTAACAAAAGAAGACAGAAAGATAAAGAGAGAATGTTGAGACCTCTCTGTGCAATGCTTTGTGCAGTTTTTTTTTTTAATGTGGACTTACTTGAATCATAACTCTCAACATGGTGAGCTATGTGCATATTAATACTCTTTCCAATATTTCTATGTCATTCTCTGCCAAATGGAAATCAGTGAAATAGAAATTGGTTCAGCAGCTTTCACCTCTTTGAATTCCTGGATCTGGGCCTGCTCAAACATGGAGAACACATTGGAATTGGCTCCCTCTGCTGTCCTCTTCTTGGCTTTCTTGGGGGCCTTTTAGCATAAAGAAAGTGATGAAGCAGAAACTACATGCTTGTTAAGGTGTCAAAAAAACAAATAAATGGGATTCAATGACTCCATAAGAAAAAGTAGTATAAAAAGCAAAAATAGCTTTTGGGAAACAAAAAAGAACATAAAAAATTGCTTTTATGAGTAGCCTATAAATCCTTACTTGTGTTTGCAAAAATTCAGTTTCTTTACATGTATACAGATGAAAAACTAACATTTCCCTGATTTGACCAAAATAAATGCAACACATCCAAGCCAAAACTCACATCTGTCCTTGCCCCCAACAAACAACACACACACACAGGCTTACCATGGTTGAGCAGCTGGGAGGTCAGACCAACAATGATGCCAGTGAACAATGGGAAGATTGTGGGTGGCCTTTTGTAGCCACCAGCCCTTTGCTTCACTGGATGATATTTATAAACTATGTCCTCTTTAGGAAGTGACAGGTAAATGATGCTTCATACAGCGCATACAGTATTGCATGCTCGTAAAAATGTACACACACACTCTCTAATATAGAGACACTCACTCTGTGGAGTCCTGATTGACATTGGACAAAGAGAATGGAATGACTGGTCTAGAATATCAAGATCAGACTGAAGGTGAAAGCTCTTAATCACTTTATTGTCTGCTGTCTTGACTGTATAAACCACAGACTGCAACTGGTTTAAGTGAATGAGTGATATAGTAAACTCAAAAACAAAGGTCACAGCATGAAATCTGATAATCAGTAAATCTAGGTGAGATACTGTTATTAGATAAAGTCACAGGCTATTCAAAGGTTTACATTATCATATGTATAGAGGTTAATGTGGCCTATAAAGCCCTAAATGCCTCTATTGCAGTAGCACAAATAATTTTGTGAATATTCCTAATGTACTTAAATACTACAGGAAAAATAAACTTGATAGTTCTAATTGTTTTTACAGTTGAATAGAGCAAGTTTATCCAGTACACACTGGATGCTGTATTTAACCCAATGGGAATAAAGTCAGAGCTGTTTGTTTGAGAATTTCAAACATCTAAATCAATACCTAAAGCCTGAGCTGACCAAGCTTATATCTTGCATGAAATCAATTAGAATTTGGAGACTGAATTCACGCAGTCTAACGAAAACCATAATCAACCCCTCATTTGATATTCTGATCATTTCTTATCACCATTTGTCAAAAGCATGCGAGTGCTTGAAAATCACCAGCTCATTAAGTGTAATTTAATGACATGTCGGGACTGTGTTATTGCCAACCTGACTGACGTGCTTCTTCACATCACTAGCACTGGCTTACTTTGGCCTTACAAAGTCATGCTATACAGCGTAGTAAGTATGCACAGTACCCTCCGTTTGTATCACCTTATTTATTCCGTAAAAGTAAATTCACTTGCTTATATTCATGGCAATAAAATGTATGAATTTCTCTTTCAGATTCCTTTCTATGGAAGCTAACCTAGGTTGTTCACTGGGATCTATCTGAAAGGAAACACAGGAAGGCACAGGATCAAAAGGCATCTTCAGACTTCTTCTGCACACTGCCCTGGTGATGGCATTAAAGGGCTTGTGAAACTAAGTTCATGGGTGTCAACAGCAATAGGTGGGACATACTGTGTGAGACACTGTAGACGCTGAACACATCCTTACAATGTGTCTTTGCACCATTAACAAGTCATCTCATATCACTTAGGGTTCCCAGGTCAAGAAAAGTGACAGTGTGTGAAAATGAGCTGAATGGGCCGAGGTTAGGAGGGGAGTGGTCTAAATAAAAAGAGGTGCTGAAAGCCTCTTTGCACTCGGGTCGTCTCACTGTCTAATAGATTGCTGTGGATGAACCAACAGCTGATGTCATCGGTGTCGTCTCACAGTTGAGCACTGAGGACACAATTAGACGAGTTATTGTTAACCCAGAAGGAAGAGGCTATTGTTAAAAAGGTTTCTTCTTCAGCTCCTCTTAGATCCAGCAGCCGTTGCGGCTACTGTGACTGGAATGGCAGGCTGAGTGCTGGGATCAGGCACCTATAAATAGACAAAACCTCCTCCAACACAATGGACATGAACAAATGGCCATTTCACAGGCAGTCTTGAAAAATCTGAGCACAAGATGAGAGGGTAAATGGTCTTTACCATATAAAATTAAAATATCTTTGTATAAAAATGTAAAACTAAAGAGACACCCAAATGCGATGACTATAATATTTAATATTCTGTGACAAAATCTCTACAGGGAGCGCTAATTATACATTTGTTAGCAGACATCAATATCATATCCAGCGTTACAGCATTATGATTCAGGATTATGTGAATGAAAATACAAAAATTTAAAAGAATATAAAAATAAAATCAAATAAGATGGATAACCCTTTTGTACAGAGTCCTGTAGAGACCAGAAAACATGTGCAATCTGTAGCATTTGGTGCTTTTTTTGTTGAACATTGAGACCAATGAATCAGCTGTATCTTCTTGGCTTAAATACATTCAGCAAGATATTTAACATCTAAAAATAACAATACTGGACTTAAAGGTGAAGAAATTTTCCTAGTGAGTGCCTTACTGTTGACAGACAAACTGGGCAAGTTAAAAATCTGGCATCTCATCTCCTTACATTCAAAAAACATTGCTAAAAACAACAAAAAATTCTATTTCTATATATCAAACTATGATATACAGAAATAATGCCATCCTATCCACGTGAACTAAATAAATGAGAATGAATTTTAGTATTTTTTCAGATTGGATTGGATGTGTTAACTTGCCAAGAGTGCCTTAATAAAAGAAAAAGGAAAGCTTTAGAAATTATAGTTGTGTGAATTCACTGTGCAAATAGGTAAGAGTTAAAAGATAGAAGATATTATTCACGTGCTTTGTTGTTAAAATTGTAGAATAAAAATATAACCCAAATGAGGCAGAAGCAGAAGACAACACCCCGTTTCATTTCCGATATACATATCCATGCCATTAACGAATCAGAAAAAAAACAGAGTATTTTCATCTTCACTTTAAACAATTCTGGGTATTATACAATAGTAGAGAACATTGTACAAAAAGAAATGCTCATGTACTATGTTTTAAGCTTCAAACATGATCTTTTTTCCCCTCCCGTGAGCACTGAGGATTTGCCTTTGACAGATGGAAGTGCATACACGAGTTTGTTTGAGATACAATCACTCACTTCATAAAGGACGGTTGGACATTAAAAGTATACTCATCGGACATTCAAGAGGACACGTTGCCACTTTTTTTTTTCTTTAACAAAAATAGACATGGCTTATCCAGCCTTGAAATTCCTTCTTAATATATATATATAAAATTATGTCTTGTCTATTTACAGTCAGCGTTCTGAAGGTTTAGAAAGGTCCTGCTCCATTGCTGCTGGGGATTGTGGGTAGTGCAGTTTTAGTGTGTGGCTCTACAGGGAACGATTATTTAATAATTTTGATTATATTTACTCATGCTCCAGCCAGGTCCTGTCAGCATTACTAACTGAGGACTGAGCTGAAAATGATTGTAATTAGCCAATAATGATTGTGTGTTAAGATGTCAGCACAGGGCTGGAGCCAGAAATACTACTAAACATTGCAATAGGTGACTTGCTACACATTTGCCCTGATCTGTAGCTACTGTAGACAGCATGTGTGGAAAGGAGCTAGTTGTGTTGATGCTGTTTTGAGTAAAACTCTGCCATTTTTCACGAATGACTAAATATTTAGGCATGACTTGCTATGGCTGTGCTTATCTATTGTAGTCACTGCTGTCTGGAGTTAACTGAAGCAAGCAAAACCCACCAAGTGTAGTCTTAATTTGACAACTAATGTCAGAATTTATTTGTAGAAGAAGAAATTCTATGCTACTACTAATCCCTACTCAGAGTAGAGAATACATGCTCAAATGCAATCCAAAAAACCCTGCTCAGGTTGTTAATATGGCATTTTGTTGACCTTTATTGAAAAACATAACCTGATTCTAGTGACATCTCTTTAATTCTCAGGTTCCGCTACAGTTAATTTTCTCTGTGGGTTTTTCAGCTTAGGCATCAGGCAAAACAGATGTGTGGCAGTGTTTCATTGTGAGTTGGTAACTTTCTCTGTGGTTCTCTGCACCGTCTTTTCTCTTTCCACAGATAAACTTCACTTTCCACAACTGGCATGTGGCTCTTTTATCCTTCAAACAGATGACTGATCCCACACCTGTAGGACAAGTGACCAACATGAAGTAAGGTTATAACATCGACAAAGACAAGCACAATCAGTGAAATAATTATAACAGACTGGACTAAGAACGTTCAGCCACGGTAACTGGCCTTTCTACACTATATGGACAACAGTTTTGGGACACACTTCCCAATCACTGAATTCAAGTGTTTCATTCAGTATCATTGCCACATGTGTATAAAATCAAATACCTAAGCCAAGCAGTCTGCCTCTATAAACATTTTTAAAGAATGGGACAATGGACAATTCTGTGCTTCCAAATTTAACCCAGCCACAGAGGCACACAAGCAAGTGTAGTCCTAGTGCCGGTCCCAAGCCTGGGTAAATGGGGGAGGTTGCGTCAGGAAGGACATCCAGCGTAAAATATTTGTCGAATCAAATATGCGGATTCATAATACGACTTCCATACCGGATAAAACTTGGATGACCCACACAGAGTCCTGACCTCAACCCCATCCAACACCTTCAAGATGAACAAGAATGGAGACATCAGTGTCTGACCGCTCAAATGCTCTTTCGTGTGAATGGCCAAAAATTCCCACAGACATTCCACTCCGCTCATGTAGAAAGCCTTCCCAGAAGAGTGAGAGCTGATATAACTGCAAAGGGGGGACCAACTCTATTTTAATACCTATGGATTTAGAATGGGATGTCATAAAATCTCCTACAGGTGTAATGTGCAGGCCCAATACCTTTGTCCATATAGCGTATGCTAAGTACCACTTAAACGTAATGAAAATCCTGCTCCAAGACTAAAAAGTCAGGGGAGAAATGTAACCTTCTTAAAAAGCTGTAAAAAATTTCCCATCAATTCATCCAGTAGTCAGAGTATTTCACTCAAAACAAGATTGAATGACCTTCTATTGTCACTAAAAGCTGTGTCAGTGGATCAAGAACAACTGAATCAACCATTTGACCTGAAACAAAGCTTTATGCTAATCTCTTCATTCTGCTCCCATCCAACAGCTGTCAATATATGTCTCAAAAATACAAAAATATTCAGGCCATTATTGCTAACTGCTATACAGTAATTCAGCTGCATACAGCAAATATGGTGCAATAAATAGTAAACATGTACAGAAATTATTGACAAACCTTGTTAACAGGGTTTATGGGTGTGCGTCCAGAGCCAGTATGAAGCCTTTGGCGCTCTTCAAAACGTCCAGGGGACCTCTCCCTACGAACATCCATCATCCGGCCAGGGGAGCGGTCCATGCGAGAGTCTGCCATGGCCCTGCCTGGGGAGCGCTCTAACCGGGGGTCTGCCATGGCCCTGCCAGGAGACCCTACTATCCGGCTCTCCAGCATTCTGCCAGGAGATTTCTCTCTTTCCAGTGGACGGCTGGGGGACTTGTCCCGCCGAAACTCTGTGCGAGCCTCTCTATAACGGTGAGGTGTGCCTGGATCTCCGTGAACTAGAGGATTGGCTGCCAGCCTTTTAGAGATGTGCTCATTATAGGAAGGAGGCCCACGCTTGTTGGGACTGTGGGGGGAACCAAGGTAAAAGAAAGAGACATGTTCCAGTGGGCGAAGGAAAATGCTTTTGTCTCAGGTCATGGGCTTAGCTTGACAATGTGGGACTCAGGTCATTCAGAAAATGCGGTGAGAGTTGAGACTTTCACTCAAGCTGATTTAATAAGCTAATAAATGAAGCATTGCTATTTGCATCAGAACAGACTGAACACAAAAATGCAATTTAGCTTGCGAAATAAAGTGTAGAGTCAGTGACTGACAGTTACTGAAGAACAAAGCTTTAAATGACTTGCGATGCACAGTTGTCAGTAAGTTCAGGTTATAATAGACCAGTCTCAGGACATGAAGGGAAGAAGTCAGTCTTTATTCAAAAATTTCCTTTCTACAATTGACATGAGGCATTTTACTGTAATTTAGATAAAGAATTTTAAAAATAGAAAGGGTATTTTTTAAAATCTGTTACAGATAAAAAATGAACTCTTCCTCCTGCAAAAAACAAAATGACGGTGTTACTCTCTTATTTCATAATGAGCTCAAACATTTAGGCCAAAATTTAACAAATCACCATATGTGGATGCCAACCTGTGCCCTTCAGTGCCAGCTAGGCCCAAAGACTCATCAACACCAGTGTACACAGAGTAGAAGACTGCAGTATGCTCAAAAATTATATGCAAGCCTCTGAGCTACAACCCTATTTCCAAAAAGCTGGGGCACTATATAAAATGTAAATAAAAACATCCAATATTTGCAAATCATCTAAATACTGTATTTAATCAGAAATGGCCCAATGACAAAATATTAACTGTTGGACTTAAGACATTTGGTTGTTTTTAACAAATACATTTTTAATTTGATGTCAGCATCACTTTTAAAAAATGGGATGGGGCATGCTGCCCACTCAGTTATATCACATCTTCTTCCCATTACTGCAGCTTTGAAAGCTAAACTTTTCTACCATTCTTGCTTAATCTGCTGCAGATTTTCACCTACTCAATGGTTCAAGGTCTCCTTTGCTGTGTTTTTCTTTTCATGCGTTTTTCAGTAGGTGGCATGTCTGAACTGCAAGACAGTTTAGGTGACCTCACTTTTGATTAGCCAATCAACCGAGAGAGGTCCCAGGAAGACTCAAAGACAAACAGCAGCACTGTGTTACATCGAGGCTCTGTATTGTCAACTAATCATGACTATTTACTGTGAATACCCATAAAGCAGAGAGCCATGCTGATGTAACACAAGCAGAATGTGGTTTGCCATTGTCTCTCTGAGATCAGCAAGCTCTTCCCTGGGAAAAACAAAATTTTTAAAACCCGTACATCTTACAGCATTAATGATGCCTTCACAGTGCAAGTTATCTATGCCATGTGAACTAGTGTATAGTTGTACCATCATGGATGCTGCCTTCTGAACTGATAACAAATCAGATTGTCCCTCAGCTCTTTGCCTGGAGGATGCGGAGTGATTTTCAAAAAGAATTTCACATTTTGATTAGTTGGCCCTCAGGACCATTTTCTACTTTGCCTCAGTCCATCTTAAATAAGTTCAGGCCTAAACAAAGCAGCAGATTTTCTGGAATGTGTCTAAATATGGTTGCATTGAAGAGCTTTAACTTGCATGTGTGGATGAATTAAATGTAGGGTTTAAATGGTCTGCAAATCGTTGCATTCGGTTTATATCTACATTTTACACACTGTCCCAGCTTTTTTTGGAAAGAAGAGGGAAAGTGGTAAAAACCAAACTTTTATGAAGATGATTACTAAACTACGAAATATATACATAAAACACACTTTAAAATTTTTGTTTTATCTCTAGATTTCTTTTGACTGTAGAAATATTATTCTTTTACTTTTTTATGATTGGTCATTTTAATTTATTCCCTTTAATAGACAAATGAGAGCATGAACATCTATATATATATATATATATGTATATATGTATATATATATATATATATATATATATATATATAAAAATCAGTACATGTGTAAATATAAAATGTGGCCACATAAT
>VUQH01001730.1:0-13138 GCA_015106775.1 Etroplus canarensis
ACACATTTTGGTCCTCTCTGTTTTCCGTATATTCTGTTTGGTATATCAGCTTAATAGTTCCTGAAACTATTATTTATCTCTAATGGGTCTGTAGTTAGGTTACCACCTGCTGCTTTTATCCTATCAATTGTTCTTTCTGTCTGCATTTTTTTAACCCTCCAGGCCAGTAGTTTACCTGCTTTTTCTCCTTGGTCATAATAAGTTTGTTTAGTCCACATCAGGCTTTTGGCCACTTTATCAGATGTTGGTCTGTCATATTTAGCTCTCAGAATAGAAAGGTTTTGTAATTTCCCAGGGTCATTGTTTCTATAAAACTCCTCCTCTGCTTTTTAAATTTGGTCTTCCAGTGTTCGTAGTTCTTGATTATTTTGTTTAGTTACTGAACTCGTATAACTAATAATTTCTCCCCTTATATAAGCTTTAAATGCTTCCCATCTAATGCTGGCTGTAGTTTCATCTGTGTTCAGCTCAAAATATTTATTGATGCAGCCTTCTACAAATTTAACAAAGACCGGATCTTGTAACAAATATGTCTGTAATCTCCATCTTGCACAGTGTGACCTTCATTTCTTAAAGTAATGATGGACTGTCATTTCTCTTTACTTAGCTGACTGGTTCTTGCCATAATATGAATTCTAACAGTTGTCAAATAGGGCTGTCAGCTGTGTACCAACCTGACTTCTGCACAACACAGCTGATCGGCCCAAACCCATTAAGGCAAGACATTCCACAAATAAACCCTGAAAAGGCACACCTGTGAAGTGAAAACCATTTCAGGTGACTACCTCATGAAGCTCACTGAGAGAATGCCAAGAGTGTGCAAAGCAGTGATCAAAGCAAAGGGTGGCTATTTTGAACAATCTAAAATATAAAACATATTTTGAGTTATTTCACACTTTTTTCTTCACTACATAATTCCATGTGTGTTCATTCATAGGTTTGATAACTTCAGTGAGAATCTGCCATGTAAATAGTCATGAAAAAAAAGAAAAAACATTAAATGAGAAAGTGTGTCCAAACTTTTGACTGGTAGTTTATACGTTTGGACTATTGTTGATGCAGTTAAAATTGCAATGAGGCTGACTTACTTCTCTTTGATATTCCCTCACTGTCAAGGTGCTACAGATCAAAACTGTAAGAAACATTTGAATAGAGCCGGGCCAGCTATTCCCTCAGGCTGGCATTGCTCCTTTTATGCTTGGATAAGCCACTGATGCCTCCAACTTCAAAAATTCCTGCTTTGTCAAAACTGCTGGCATCTCACAGATATGCAGACGTGTATTTTGGCATGTAAGAGTTTATATCAAAAGTGAAATGAGTCTCATTCCCATTGTCGCATATGGATGTTTACAAAGGACCCCCTTGGTACTCAAAGTGAGTGTGATTTCTTTTTAACATGCAGAGTTTCTGGCAAGGCCAAAATCATATTATTTTTCTAAACCTAACCAAGCTGTTTCTGGTGACTTAACCTCAAATGAAAATGAAAGCAGAATTGTTCAGTAAAAACAAAGTGAAACAGTCAAAACAGAACAAGAGTCACAGCTTTCTGACTGAATGACTTTTGACAGCTTCCGAAGAAGACTATTATCTCTAGGCGTTCAGTGTGACTGCATTGAGGTACTGATGTCATGGGACACATTGTATGAGTTGCCTGTGGCACCTGAAATAGGATTTATTGCACTTGGGATGAGAACATGCTGTCATGGTCATTCAAGTGATACATTTCCCCAACTCAAAAAACTGTATTGTTGTACAGACCAGTGCAGTATTTCAGTTCAGAAGAATTAAGCTCAATGTAGCAAAACCTTTTTACTCATTTTATATCTATTTATTCATTCATCTCACAACTCCTCAAAAGTATTGCATCTTTTGAACTATTGGGCTTCAATCCCCAGCCTGGGAACAGCTGCACCTCGGGCTACTGCCACCTCAATCAACTCCTGAAAATGCAAAGTGAGCAAGGCAACAGCAGCTTAATTATGAAATAATCAAACAAGCTCATCATCACCATTATCAGGTTTCCAAAGTGTTAGGAGCTTTGGTGATTCTATCACATGTGACAAATGGAAATCAATAGTACACACTGGAATAAACATGTATTAGAAGTACAAAAATTAACATTTTAGAGTCTAAACAGCATATTTATAAGAATAACCTTGATGCCTGTCACTTTCTACCACAAAGCTTATTTATGGACCATTTTGGGTCTTCTATGTCATGGTCTTGAGTTTGTAGTATGGTTTTGTATGTTTTGAGTTCTTTCATTCCTTTATAGTCTATGAAAGTGATTATCTGTATTGCTCCCTTTGTTTCTTCTGTCATTGCATCCTTTGTTAATGGTTATATTTTCTAGAGTAGCCCTGTTATGTTAGTTATTTAGTTCTCCAGATGTCAAATTTGTTTATGTGCCATGTTCTCAGCTATGTTTTTGTAACCTGTCTAGTCTCATGCATTATGTTCAGTTTTACTTCCTGCCCTTTATTGTCACCTGTGCTCCTCTCCCTCCTGTTTCTTGTTTGCGTGTTCGTCTGTGTCTATTTATACTCTCTTCAGTTCGGTGTTGGGTCGTCAATGTTTATTCCCCGCCTGTGTGTTAGTCTCAGTGCCTGCTGTTTTCATGCCTGGAGTGATTCTGTTGCACTTTGCTACTTGTGAGTTTTGGCTGAATAAAGCCCACCTATCCTGCCTGGTCTGCTGGAGTCCTACATTGGGTCCACACTCTGCACACGCATGGGAGAAACCTGACATTCTATGGTCCCGACGGTTCATAGGGGAGACCTCTCAGAGCATTTTGATACTGGGTCTTTATTTTCAGTGTGCCCAGATTAGTCCCATCTACCTTCAACACAGAATCTGTACCAGTAAAGTCTGTGATCACACTCTGTCACATCTGTTTTACTAAACAAACAAAATTAATATTCTTCATTTATTTCGAAATTGTCCTATCAATGCACCAAATGAAATGGTCTACCAAATTTTGTACTTGCAAATAAATGATTGGTTCATGGTTTTTAAAGTGCTTAATTTTTTTTTATTTTTTTTTTTTATGCTGTTGCTGCAGAAATGAATAGGTGCAAGATGTAAATGCACCTTCAACTGCTCCCTTGTATTCTCCCCAAGTGGTCGCCACAGCGGATCAATCAGCATTGGTAATTTGGCATTTTGACGCTGGATGCCTTTCCTGTTGCAACCCTCCATGGTGAGACAGGCTTGTCATCCTTTTCTGCCGCTCCAGTCCTCTGCATGTCCTCCTTCACTACATCCATGAACCCTTTGTGGTATTCCTCTTTTCCTTCTCCCTGGAAGCTCCATTTTCAACATTCTTTGTCCGATATATCCACTATCCCTTCTCTGCTCATATCCAAACCATTTCAGTTTTGCCTCTCTGAATTTATCTCCAAACGACTCAACTGGAGCTGCAAAGACGCTAATTACAAGTTCCCTTTTCCATTGTTGAAAGACTTGGGCATCACTAAAGTTGCTGCAGCATTTCTACCCTACCCCTGAACTCAGAGACTCCTCAGCAGTCACAAGCATGAGTTTACACAGAGTTGCACAACCCATGAAGTGGGCTGCTGTACTGGCCGGGTTTGAATTGGGCCTCAGTTTCTGGAGGTTCTGGCTAATACTTTTAATCTACAGCATCTTTGGAAGATCACAAAAATCCATCAATCTTGTCCTCTTTTAGAGCTTAGCTTTTAAACTTACTTTTTTGCTCTCTTTTCATTTTCTGTATAGTTCAGTAATTGTTTGGTCACATTCATTAACCAAAATAACTTGCTTATGTTTTGGACAAGATTGTGGTTTTGGTTAAAAATATGCTCCTCGCACAATAAAAATGGCATTTTCGGGACAACGTTAAAATGACCAGGTCCTCTTGACCTGTAGCAGCTGCTGGGTTTTTTTTTTTTTTATTGCTGATAATGTCAGGCCAGCAGACTGATTTCTGCTGAGTCAGGCCAATCTGACATGCTTAATATGTGGAGACAGCAGTAATGAACATAAGGAGATTTGGCTTTTTGCCAGACCCTTACCTGACCAACATACATTAAAAAACATTCTTTCAGCATCTTTTTTAAAATCCAGTTTTTGAGATATCTATGAAATTCATCAGCTGTTTTAATTGGATTCAGAATGGTGCATGCTCAGTGAGCGAGGAGAAATCAAACTCAGGATGTTCTCTACTAACAATAGTACAAACTTGGATATATTGCAGACATGCAGTTATTTGTGATATATCTGATGACTGTTTGATTATTTTATGTATTTTTTGATGATTTAGCAACCAAAGATACACTTCTTATAGACATGCTGACTTCAGTCATGAAGAAAAGTCATTGTGAAACTTTTCAGAGAAAAAACAATGTATATGAATGAAAGGCTCTCTTCTACTTTAAAAATTGCTTTTCAGGCCAAAAGGAAAGAGCTAATTTTAAAAAGAATAAAATCTATTCATTATGTGACAGAAAAAAAAATCACAAATTCCAGAGCTCTTTTTAACTTTGAGCATACTTTAGCTAACAGATAATATCTTCTGCTTAAGTAGGAGGTTTATGAGCCTTGAGATCTAACTGCATAATGAACAGCAACAAGATTTCAGGTCAGCTGATTTTCAGATTTTGAAGTTTTTGGTGCCTTCGGTGTTTGGCAAAAGAAAAAACTTTTTTCTTCTGTTGGAATGGAAGAACTTTGCCCTTCTGAATAGAATTATCTCAGAAAAAGCAATACATAACTTACAGTCTTGTGAAAAACAAAGTTTTGACATAAATCTCTGCAGTCGTGACAAACTAAGTACACCTCATGATTCAGTAACTTGTATAACCACCATTAACAGCAACGACTTGAAGTAATCATGTTCTTTATGCCTTTATCAGTGTCTCACATGATTGGAGGAATCTTGGTTGACTTGTCTTTTATGTTTCTTCAGTTCATTGAGGTCTCTGGGCATTCACTTATGTACGGCTCTCTTAAGCTCCACCCACAGCATTTCGGTCAGGTTGAGGTCTGGACTTTGACTGGGTCATTTAGTTGTAGATTTGCTGCTATCACGGTCCTGCTGCATGGCCTAATTTTGGCTGAGCTTTAGCTGTCACATTTGACTACTCTGGTCTACAGTGGAGTTCATGATCAACTCAGTTACTGCAAGGTGCCTAGGTGGCTGCACAACAAGCCCAAAATCACCACCTCTCCACTATTGTGCTTGACAGTTGGTATGCGGTGTTTGTGCTGATATGCAGTGTTTCGCTTACGCCAGACATGTCCATCCAAAGCACATTGTTCCAGAAGTCTTGTGGTTTGTTTAGAAGTAACTTTGCAAACCTAAGCAGTGCTGTTGTGTTTTCTATAGAAAGAGGAGACTTTCTAGTAGTAACCCTTCCAAACAAGCCACACTTGTTCTGTCTATTTCCAGTTGTACTATCACAAACTTTAACATTGAACATGCTCACCGAGGCCTACAGAGTCTGAGATGTAGCTCTTGGGTGTTTTGCAGTTTCTCTGAGCATTGGCCTTAGGGTGAATTTTGCTGGGAAGATTGTGTTATTGTGTTAACACACATCTGAATGCCTCACACCAGCAAACTGCCAAAACTTCTGTTTTTATAGAGGTGGTCACACCCACTGATCAGTGCTTGGCTGATACTCACCCTCTTAAGTCCTATGGAAGCCCACGTGACTGTATATAAAGAAATCTAAAATTCTGATATATGGGAAGATCTTATAGACAATGCTAATAATCTAAACAGAGTGACAAAAGACTAAGTATTTCCATCTTATGCTGCTTTATGCTATTAGTACCACTATATTTTAATGGTGAGTATTGTACTTGTGACTTTTATGGATATAACTTTAGTTACTTGATTCAGTTAATCATGATGAACTTAAACGACAAAAAATATTCGTAAAGATTCCACTACTGGCAAAGTTCAGTTCCCTATCACATTTCAGATGCCTTTAATTATGAGCAAAAGGACACGTTCCCTCCAAGTTTCTGAGATAGTTTTATTTAAATTAATGAGTGTCAAGATGTCAGATCATCAAAGTAATAAAAATGTCTTTAGTGGAATGATTTTTTTTCTTCAGGTCAGTTATATTTGTGGTTTTTCCTGAGGTGCCCCCTTACAGATGTTTAAGCCAGAGCTAAAAATGGCATTGTACTATAATTTTTTTTTTAAACCACAGGTTTGTTCCTTTAGGAGTTTATTTACTTCAGCATAATATTGTAATATAATATAATGAAATTGTAAAGATCTCTATTAAATCGTTCAGTATGAGGTCAAGGTCTTGACTGTACATGATCATGCTTACTGTACATGTGTAGCTACCACCCAAAAGGCCCATTCCGAGGCAGGAAAAACCCTGAGCTTGTGACCCTTTGGTTCAGACCCCTAGGCTGACTTTTACTCATGCAACAGTTAACAATCAAGTGCTGATATTTCAGTCACAGGGGACATTCTGCTTAACCACTACTTTCTAGAGAACTTTGGTGCATTGCAGTTAAACAACATGGATCTGTTTGATTAACAAAATAACCTGAAATCCCAGTTAATATAACACAGGTTGAGGAGGAGAGTCTGGATTTTAGTAAGAAGTTAGACTGGAAATCCAACCATCCGTCCGTTCGTCCATCCATCCATCCGCTGCTTATCCGGGTCACAGCAGCAGTCTAGGCAGAAACACCCAGGTCTCCCTTTCCCTGACCACCTCCTCTAGCTCTTCCAGAGAGATACTGAGGCATTCCCAAGCCAGCCCCAGTGTGTCCTGCGTCTGCCCTGAAGTCTCCTCCCAGAGGAACATGCCCGAAACACCTTGCCTAGGGCCCCTGAGATGTGTCCTGGTCAGATGACCTAACCACCTTAAGTGGCTCCTGTCACTGTGGAGGAATAGTGGCCTGACTCTGACCATGCCCAAATGACCAGACACCTTTTTGGAGGAAGTTCATTTCAGCCTCTCGCCCTGATCTCATTCTTTCAGCCACGGGGTAATGACCAAAACAAATTCAAAACACATCAGCAGGTTATGGCATGACCATGAAAACACACTTATACTTAACATTTATAAGATCTGCTCCACTTTGACAGTTTTGGTGACTGTTTGCATGAACAGTCAGTCGAATGACATGTCCCCAGGAATTATGGGACTGAATTATCTCCTCTATTTTCATAAAGAATGGTCCAGTTGTCCTCTGTAATAAAGGACTGGAGCTTTACTTTGTATTTAGAGAACTAAAACTGCTCTCATTATGGCTGCCATGCAGATACTTCTGGGTCACTTCGCTCAGTTGGAAACCCTCCTAAGTAGAATTGACACGTTAACTGAACCTCATGCTTCAGTCTCTCCCTCTTTCAGTATTTTTCGCTTTACTTTGATAGGGAGTCTTTGCTTGAGTCTTCATTGATCCATTTTCTTCCACTTATCCAACTCAGGGTTGTGGAGGGGCTGGAGCCCACCTCAGCTACCACAGGGTGAAATCCTTCATCAAAATCCTACATCACACTCATCATTCTCAAGCCAAATGTTACAGTTAGACAAACATGGAAAATTAGCGTGTTCTCATTACTGTTTTGTGGTTCACTCTGATAATACAGGTGGTTTTCTGAGGGGAAATAAATGACTTGAGCCTCTTGAACATCCCATTATATCTTCATTTTTCAGACGGGGCAGATTATTTTAAGATATCCCCACACATCCTGTCAGCACCACTACCAGCTTCTCATCACCGTATCTGGCCTGAGAGGAGCTGCTGCTTCCCTTGAATGAACAACGTTGCTCCCGTCAGCTGCAGAGAGAGAGCGGATAATTTTCTTCATATGAAATATCAAATGATTATTCTCAAATGGTTTTCTAAAGGTTATTTGGGGAAATTATGGATAATTCAGCATAATAATGAAGTTATCGCAAAGGCAGTCAGTTATACAGTGAGCTTTGTATGATTTTCTTTCAGGAGCCACAGAGGAGAATACCTGACAACCTTCGCTTTAAACTGACATTTCCAGCATTACAGTGAAATTTCATGTTGAAAGTACGCTTCCTTTTTGAAACCCTCCATGTAGGACCCTCTCTGTCTCCTTCGTCACTATTGATCCTCACATCTAGAACAGAGCTGGAACAGAACTAGGTGAACCTTGTCGCCCTATCGATCCTTTCAAAATGAACGGGAGTGCATGTGCTCCGTTGGATACTGTTTTTAAATAAACACCAATAACTCCAAGAACACCAGCAGCACTGATAAGTCAATCGCAGACAACTCCTTCAAGAGATTAGATCGTAAAACACCATCTTAAAACGTCTGCAGTGGAAAGAAGCTGCTCCTTCTGTGTGCAGATGGTTCTTTTAGAGATGTAAACTGACAGTATTAACAGCAGCATTATTGTAGACTGCACAGGGCTTTGATGCAAAACCTGACTGGAAATCCTGTTTATGCAGAACTAATGTGCAATAGAAAATGGGTTTTGAAGGGAGGGTAAGTGCTAGGAGATTTTTTTTTTTTTCTTTTAATGTGACGGGGAAATCTGGCAATTACAAATGAGCTGATAATGAGTGTCAGAAAGATGTTTACCAGAAAGATGTTTACCAACAGCATGTTTTCCTTTTAAAATATCAGCTCTTGCTGTTGTTCTGACTATAGCATCATTAAACCTTTTTTTATTTATTATATGTTTGACAGAACAAGTGACCTATGACTTGGGATATACGCTCACCGGCCACTTTATTAGGCACATGTTTCCAGTGCTGAGTTGGACCCCGTTTTGCTTCCAGAACTGCCTTAATTCTCCATGTCATAGGTTCTACAAGGTGCTGGAAACATTCCTCAGAGATTTTGGTCAATATTGACACGTTAACATCACAGAGTTCAGGCAGATTTGTCGTCTGTACATCTATGACACAAATCTCCTGTTCCATCACATCCCAAAGGTGATCTAATGGATCGAGATCCGGTGATTGTGGATGCCTTTTGAAGACAGTGAACTAAATGTCATGCTCAAGAATCCAGATTGAGGTCATTTGAGTTTTGTGACATGGCGTGTTATCCTGCTGTAAGCTGCCATTAGAACATGGGTACACTGTGGTTGTAAAGAATGGATATTGATGAGTGTCAAGATGTCAGATCATCAAAGTAATAAAAATGTCTTCAGTGGAATGGGGTGGCGGCGGGGGCGGCAGCGTCCACCAGTGTCATGGTTCTCAGACAGAAAAGGATTTGATGCAGCTCAGTTTCAATAGTTTATTTACATTAGTGAATTCTCAGAGCAGGGTGCTCAGGTGCTCAGGGGAGTGGTGCTGTACAGGGCCGTGAGGGAGAGGGTGTGCTCGATCCGTAAGGGGGTCCAGGGGAAGGGGGTGAGAACGAGGTGAAGGTCCGAGACAGGGTCCAGGGCTGGGTCAGGAATCCGAGATCCGAAAGAAGGGGGAAAGCCTGGTCGAGAGAGAGAGAGTGTAGTCACGACGAGGGCAAGAGGCAGAGATATCCACTAGTACAAAACTTTCAGTTAACAGAGCTGGGCGAGCTTACGCGTCCACAAGCAACAATCCGGCGACAAATGGTGCTTCCGCCTTGCTTAAGAATCCTGGGCAGGAATCAGCAAGATGGAGAGCAGATGTGCGAGGTGCCCATCTGACCGCCACACCTGCTTCTGTAATTAAGCGCAGTTAGCAGCCCCACGCCAGCCAGGGAGAGAGAGGGGGAGAGAGAGACAGACAGCGAGAGCGAGTCCGCACCTGAAGGACAGGGGACCACAACAGTTATCATTTAAGGAGCTGACTCGTTTCCTGGATTTTTTTCCAAACTTTGTGTGGTTGATATTTATGATGGGTGGAACATCTAATAACATTTAAGATATTGTGGGGTCAAAGGCACACAGGGTCAGAATGAAGGTAGAGCAAACTGGCTGATTTCTAGGTATTTCATTAGTTTTTGTTTTTGATATCTGCCTGCCACCACTTTAGCATATTGCTCTAGTGCTTTTAAACATAAGATTTTAGAAACAAGTGCAGTGCGGTTAAAAGAAGGGGAGGGGGGTCCTTGTAAATATTTCCGGTGGATCTGAAATTTAGAGTACGCCAGTTGAGTCCAGAGGGTCTCTCATCAGGTTCTTTCCTCTCTTATTTTAATCCTCATATTCATTAATTTGGTGTACAAACTTAAGCTATGTAGTCACATAATAATTTTTCACATTTTACCTTCTTTATTGCTTCATTTCAACCTCTCTATTAAACTCTGTAAATATATACTGTATCCACTATATATACTGTATATAGTGGATATATATATACTGTATACAGTATGTACACAGTATATATCTATTATCGCTCTTCTTGGGTGTAGATGGTTCCACTCATCAACACAGCCATCGATTCTCTGATGAAGAACTTGAGTGTCCATGCTGAGTCAGGAAAGGCCTTTGATATTCATAAGTAAGTGTAAACACAATAAGCAAAGATTGAAGTAATTATTTTGTCTTTTTTCTGTCTTTACGTATATTTTTCTTTACATGTTTTTTTGCAGATGCTTTGGATGCTTCACTATGGATGTTATTGCCAGTGTGGCATTTGCAACTCAGGTGGACTCACAGAAAAACCCAGATGACCCGTTTGTCCAACACGCTCAGATGTTCTTCAACAATTCTTTCTTCAGGCCCCCATTAATTTTTTTCAGTCAGTCATTATTACTATGTCATTGAAATTTTAAAGACAATGATGGAAATTATATTTTTAATATGTATAGATCAGAAATGTTGCATAGATATGGACTATGCTACAAGAGCTACAAGATCTGGAATTTGCACTTATATTTTAAAAGTATTATAAAACTTAAGGAAACAAAACATAAAATGATTTTTATATACAAGTGTTTTGTTAGGATATTTTGCATATGCCTGTTTATGGGGTTGGTATTTCATGTTAAATTTATGTGTTTCTGTGCTCAGCTGCTCTTCCATTCACCCTTGCACCTCTGTTGAGATTGCTCCCTAACAAACAACGAGACAAGATGATTAGTTTCTTTGTTAACAGCATTCAGAAAATCATCAAGCAGAGAGAGGAGCAGCCTCCTGAGCAGGTGAATCTCAGACCTTTGGCAGCCTTGAACAGTCAGTGTTCGATGGCTTTAAAAAGGTTGATCATTTTTAAAAAATAATTCTGTGCCATATACAGTTTTCTTTTTCATGTCAATCTTAACATATAGAGGCGCAGAGACTTTCTTCAGCTGATGTTAGATGCTCGAACTACCAAAGAATGTGTTTCTTTGGAGCACTTTGACACTTCAAACCATGCTGATGAAATCGATCAGAGGAACCAGCAGACACAGCCTCCGGCTTCAGTCCAGGAAAACGGCCATTCTCACCCACAGGAGCCATCTGTCAAGCGTCCACAAAAAAAGATGATAACTGAGGATGAGATAGTGGGTCAGGCTTTGGTCTTTCTCCTGGCAGGCTATGAAACCAGCAGCAACACTCTAGCCTTCACCTGCTATCTCCTGGCCCTTCACCCTGAATGTCAGCTTAAAGTACAGGAGGAAGTGGACGATTTCTATGCTAGATATGTAAGTGTTCCATTCTTGTGTGATCTGATTGTTTTTTCTGATTGTGTAGTTTGTACAGTTATTGATAATTGTTATGCTGCTTGTTGTTGCAGGACTCACCAGATTACACAAATGTCCAGGAGCTAAAATATTTGGATATGGTTGTATCTGAAGCATTACGCCTCTACCCTCCTGGATTCAGGTAAAGAAAACTGTTACATTGGGACAAAGGATACGGTGTGCTGGGACCAGCCAACCTTGCTGAATGCAAATTTCTGTATTGCTTTCTTTATTTGATTAATTTGCTTGTCATGGGCGGAAACCCTCTAGCATCTTCAACACTGTGGCACAATCCAAGTTTGGTGCATCTGAACAGTGCAGATGTTTTGATTCAACTTTTAGACATTTGGGATCAGTGTCTGTTCATATTTGGCTGTATATGGATAAACACTTGTTTCATAATTATTATTACTCTTAGACTTCTCTGCTCTGAATGGGCACACATTTACAGTGAAGCAGAGAGAAACTACAGTGACCATAAATGGAAGCTACAAGAAAAGGGAGGCACTCACAAAGTTCTAGAAAACTCAACAAATAACCCTTTAAAAATGTCTTTTCAATTATTTTTTCCCCATTCTGTTTTTTAGGGGTGGTAGGAGAAACACTGTCGTGTTGGCAAAACTGACAGCTGTTGAAACCCTAAGACCATTCTATAATTACATGGAATAAAGAAGAAAAAACATTTGAACTTTATGAAACAAATAATCTTTTCCATTATATTTTGTCCCACTAAGGTTTGCACGAGAAATAGAACAGGACTGTGTGGTGAATGGACAGTTCCTTCCTAAAGGAGCAGCAATTGAGATCCCTGCATGTTTCCTCCATTATGACCCAGAACACTGGCCAGAGCCTGAGAAGTTCATCCCTGAGAGGTGCTTAGTTTCTGTCTGAATCTGAAATGAAATAAAAAAAACATATCTTTGGTGCACCACTTGCAACTAACTTTGAAGTGGGAAATGGCCAATCAAATGTTGATGCAGTAACATTTGTAAAAGCTGTGTAACAAAACTGGGTTTCAAAAGAGCTGAACAGGGGACAGTGACATGAGTGAAATGTGACCATACATTTAACTGCTGATTTTTTTTTTTAATTATTGTTATTTGTTTTGTTTTTGTAACCACTAGTTGATGTTTTAAAATTTCAACGTCATGCAATTTACACACAAACGAAATGAAACCATATTTCTTTATTTGTTTTAATCAATCTAGGTTGCCCATTCATTTACCTCAACTAACTGAAGTAGACTTTGTTTTCCAGTCATTAAGTGCTAAACATGTCTGTCATACTATAGTACAATTCTTTCACCAAAGCTAATAATACTTGTGTGGCAAAGTAGAAGACATGATTTCTTTTCGATATTATATTCAAACCAGTGCTTTTCCATGAAGAATGTGATCTTTTATTTTATACTGCTTTTAATTCTCCTTAAAAAAAAAAAAACCTTGTGGTTTATCCCTAGGTTCACACCAGAGGCTAAGGCCAGTCGACATCCATTTGTATACCTACCATTTGGGGCCGGACCCCGTAACTGTGTGGGAATGAGGCTTGCCCAGCTTGAAAT
>VUQH01001735.1:3966-15517 GCA_015106775.1 Etroplus canarensis
ACTCAACCAGTCATCCACCAGCTTACTGGGTGGTGGTGCTCCATCATCAAATGGCCAGTCCTAAAAAAGACCCCAAGCAGGTGCTGTCTGGTGTTCTGTAGTTTGTCATAGGATGAGTAAATATTGGTGTGTTTGTGACCTTACCACCACAGTAATGCCATCTTTCTCAAGTGGTGTTTTATCATATGTGATGTCACAGACTCGTACCACCGTTGTGGCACCATAACGCTTCAAGTCCTGGAAGTGGGAATATGGATAGAAAAAAAATATTACTACAAGTCACAACACACTGAAATTCAGAAGAGCTTTCATGATGTCAAGGAGGGAAACAAGCACACACATTTTATAAAACTCATCGCTGTAAAGTTCGCTGCCATATGTGTGCCACATGCACACATTTCTCACCTCTATGAAGGAGCTGAGTGTGCCATCTGTTGGGTTGTGTGTTATAAGGAATCGCATGTTCTTGTGGCACAGTTCCACTGGAGCTGGACGATTCATGGTGGCAGGTGTGGAACCCCCTATAAAAGCCACAAACCATTTTTTAAATTCTTTTCTTTTTGTTTGTTTGCTTTGTAAAATACAAATTAAATAAATTATTGATATTGTGCTAATTAGTGATGTAATAATTTCAAAAGCTAGCTATGGAAACACAGTGGTTAAAAGAAACATTTCTGATCATTTTTTTTTCTCCTTTTTTGACTCTTTGAGCACCGTTTGGCAAGTGCCATCTGTTTGCAGTATTTTCAAGTGAAGGCAGATATAGCTGACTGAATGGCAGGTAGATCCTATGAAGACACTCTAACAGCATGCAGTGGCTGCAGGTGAAGAACAGTGTGTAATCCAACAGTCCAATTATTTATCAAAATGTGCTGACACAGCAGCTGTTGCTGATGCTGTTAGCTTCCACAGCAACAGAAGGAGCACACTTAGTTTGAGTCTTGTAGCTCTCTGGAAGTCAGGAATGGGGCTGAGAATGTTGGCTTCTCTCTGGGCAAAGGGAAAGGCCGTCATTTACATTGACTCAAGTGTGATACCAGTGAACATGATCTGCTGACTTGGAGCCAGAGAACTCCTTGCAAAATTTACTGCGAGCTCTAATTGGTGAAAAGTTATTGTGTCTAAGACTGCCTTCTCCCATGTTGGGGCACATATCAACCAAACATCCAAATATGGAAAAATTTGCATGCCTCTGGCATGCTTAGGGGAGAGTGCAGCTGCAGTTCATAAGGTAAAAGCTGAGGTGCAAGCGAGAATCCAAACAGCGGCAGTCAGAACCGCTACACAAAGAAACTGCGGTGGGGTCCCACTAGCACATGAAAATGTGTGTCCTTCAAGTCGACGCTTGTAAACTAACCTCTCTCTGAAATGGCTTAAAAATGTCTGCTGTGAAAAGCATGTGAAAGTAATGAAGCTTTAAAAACTGGTTTAGGTGTCTGGAGGTTAAGAATTAGACGAAATCCACCACCCCTCTTCGGAGCAAAAAGCTAAGTTGAATAGAACCCTCTGAATTGACCAGAGCTGTCTACAGTTTAATGATTCTGTTCTCCAAAAGTGCTGAGATTTGCCAAAACTTTGGCAGAAGTCACTGGATCACATGGATGCAGAGACCAGCAATGGCCAGTAATGGACATAGAACCTTGTGATAACTCAGGCGGCATCGCCAATGTTGATGGAGGCTCAGAGCCACCAGCACAGCATCTACAGCAGCCCTGTGAGACCACAGAAGAAGAAGAAAATGAAGAAGACAAGCAGGAAGAGGTGTGCTCTCAGCCTGTCAGCCAGTGACCATCCAGCAAAGAGGAAGGCATGTCTTAGGAGGAGGAACGGTCTGCAGCATCCAGACGGTCAACTCCCATGGCATGACAGAGAGGTGCTGTGCTGTGTCCTTCAGCTCTCAGCCCTATGTGACCATCAAGCGAAAGGTAATAAAAGATAATTGTCAGCAGGACAGAGTACCTGTGTCAAACTTGAAGGGTAAGGTGCCCTACTGAGTGAGTGAATGAGGGATTGAGCCTGTTTCTCCCCAACTAAAAATGCCACCAAGGCCAGTACACCTCGACTCATGTAACACCACGCAAACAAGGAGTTATCTGGCTCCAGAGGGGAGCGGTGAGTTGGGGCCCCATATTTGGGTACCCTATCCTTGGTTTTTCAAGTGCAGGCTGCGAAGGGGTCTGTTGTGGGCAGCCCTGCTGAAAAGAGGGACCTCTGGTCACAGAGGGACTCTGAGCAGTGGGTGTGTGGCAAAAAGAGCTTTAGCACAATGGGTTGGCTGAAGGCACTTGCATAAGTACTGTAAGCAAATAGTTGTCTGGCCCTTTTTCACCTGTGCACTATGCTCCAGGGCCTGCTGGACTTCAGGGCCAAAAATCTGGTCTGGAATTACAGGCAGCTTCTCAAACAT
Organism: Etroplus canarensis; assembly: GCA_015106775.1. Classification (NCBI taxonomy): domain Eukaryota; kingdom Metazoa; phylum Chordata; class Actinopteri; order Cichliformes; family Cichlidae; genus Etroplus; species Etroplus canarensis. Next base: position 6,374 of record VUQH01001735.1, read on the forward strand.
TTTCCTGTACCCCTCAGATAAAGGGGACTGAGCCAGATAGGTCTGTGTCTACCCTGACATAGACCTCAGTCTGGAGAGTTTACAATAGAGCCACAACTAGGTGGAAGGGGTCCCAATATACCCTATTAGAGCCAATATATCATAGAACTTTGTAAGGGGGTCATCAGTAGCTTTACACTGTGGCGGTAGGCAATGGCCATCCAGCCTGAGGGCTTCATGTGGTTAATATCAGAGACGCAATGGAGGCATCACCAGCAGGCATTTGGTCCAAACCATACCGAGAGGCAATCTTCATAGCCATCAAGGCCTGACAATCACTTGGTAAGTCGGCAAATTCCTTGGCAATGGGCCACCTCCTAAGTTCATCAGTTTAAGGTACAAAGAGAAAAACCTTGAAACAGACAGCTGAGGAGCACGCCTGAAGAAGGCACTGGAGGGAGCAGTTTTGACAGGGGCTGTGTCCAGACCAAGCTGTGAAATATTTATTTATGGCTTGCTTAGCTGGGGTATGAGCATTCTCAGGATCCTTTAGGAAATCTTTTTCGCACTAGTGGGGTCTAGGCACAAAAAGGATAGGAAACTCCTGCAGCTCTTGCTGGCTTCCTGGTTCCTTAACAAAGAGATTCCCTGAGGCCTCAATAGACAGTGCATCTTCATCATGCCGACTTACAACAGAGGATAAAACAGACAAGTCATTGCTCTCAGCCATTTGGAGTGATGGCTCCAAAAGAATGGTGACAGCAGCAGCAGAGGCATCTTTGAGCTGTAAGTTAAGGAAAGGGCCTTAATCAGGCCAGGGTGTCCACCTCAAGCGTTTATACCTTTGTAGTTACTCTCTGTAGGGCCTATGACATAGCCTACACAAGTGGCAAACACTGTCGTCAGCATTTATACCTATGCGTGGTGTGTGTTGACTTGATGTGTGGTTTCATTTCTAGAGAGGTGCACGTCAGGTTACAGGGTAGGATATAACATTGAATTTTAGAAAGGTTTGTGGCGACAACGCACCTACGACGTTGATTCAATGCTATGTGGTCTATTCCGCTAATGGTATGCAGCTGAATTTGGTGCAAGCATCCTCTGTCAGAGCCTGCCTTAGATGTTCAATGCCAAGACAGGATGGGCATCTGAAACGGCCATCCTCAGGACTAAGAGGGACCAAGAATGAGCTACAGATAGAAAGCAAAGTTGTCAGCAGGAAGGTGTACCTGTGTTTCTTCCCTACTAAAAATGCTGCCAAGATGAGTACACCACAAGCCCAATAAGTGATGGGTCCAAGCACTATGCTTATTCCAGCAAAAGCAGTAGTCATCATGTTAGCAATGTGGAAGGCGAATGAGAAGCACTCAATCACAAGCTCAGAAGTAGCTGCCCCTGAAATGCTATTAGGCTAGCAAAGTGGCAGTCAAACAAGAAATACTCAGCCTCCAAAGCAAATGTAACAACACCTAAAACACCATGGGGCAGCAACAGAGTGAGAGACAGCCGCTCATAAATAGCCAAAAGCATCAGCCTGTAAAAGGGCCATGGGGTGGAGCCAGAAACACTCAGCCCCTCAACCAAATAAAAATAGCAGTACCACCAACACCATAGGGCCAGTGAATTGGTAGGTGAACTTGACAAAGAAAAGGGCAGAATAAAATGCTTAATTTTTAACAGGCCAACTTCATAAGCAATGCTACAGTTAATAAATATTTGGCACAGTCATTGCAAGAAGGCACAAAACACCATATCATATTATAGAGCAGTGACCTCTCACCTTTAGCTCCAACTGTTGTAGGTGCTTTGTCTTAAGCTTATATTTGATCTCTAGGTGATTCAGGACTTTCTGTCTATGTTTTCAAGTATTTCCCCAGTTCTGAGATCCTGTCTCTTTGATTGCTATCCCATCAGTTAACAACCTTGTGTAGTCCAGGAGGTTGCAGTGTATCAGCCTTCTCTTTGTTTTTATTTCTGTGATCACGCTGAGTCTTTCGTTCCTTCTCTCTCCAGTTAGCTTTCAGTGTCGAGGCTTCACTTGTTACCCCATGAGCTGACAGGTTCAGAGGTCAAAGGCTGGATGTCTTTCAAGGTTCATGGGCCTCGGACTACATTGTACAGCAGCATCCCAGATGGGGTTTTAAATGTGTTGGGCGTGGCAGTAGTCACCACTCCGTCTCACAAACTCCATCAACCAGCAGTTCTAAAGTACAAAACATAAAAATAGGTTAAAAATCCAACTTCCAGAGAAATGAAATTGGTCACAAATATAATTTCCCTAATTTAGTATGTGTTACATTGCTTCAGGACCATATCAGCCAAGTGTAATATGGTGCCAAACATACTAATTACAGTCATCATTACTTGTGTTGTGGCCCACTGGTGATATGATTGGCTACACAAATACACACAAACCAATAGAGCATACTGAAGACAGAAGTAAAGGCAGAGAGACCCACAAAAAAGCAGCAACTGAAGGCAACTGCAGTAAAGACCTAGCAGAGAATCTCGAGGGAGGAAACACAGCATTTGATAATGTCCATGGGCTCTAGACTTAAGGTAGTTTTTGACTGCAAATGATTTTCATCCAAGAATTTAAAAAAAAATGTATATCTACATTTATATTAGTTTCTCTCATTACCCTTGTGCCTCTAAAAATGGGGGACTATGCAAAAAAATGTTTGTAATTCTTAAACAGTTCATGCAATTCTTTTGTTAAACCCTTTGAATCAAAGCCGAAAGTCTGCACTCAGATCATATTTTGACTGTCTGTGTTAAAATCCACTGTGGTGCTGTACAGAGGGAATAATACCAAGGCTACTTCTGCACCAAGATCATAACTCATATACATATTCAAGATGACAGATATTTTTTAGAAAATTCTGTTACTGCTTTATCTATGAGGACATTCCCACATGGATGCACAATATCAACAACATGCACAGACATGTAGTGTTGCTTCTTGTATGTGATGGATATTAAAGCTGGGCAACAGGTGAGATGCAGTTTGAGCTAGAAAGTTCATTACATTTGGACAGTATCAAAATAAAATCAGGTTTGAAGAAAAAATGAAAGGAAAAGTAGTGGTCTATTTCAAACATATATTTTCACCTTAATTTCACTTACATTTTTAACCTGGTTGTTTATGCCCCACCTGCAGTGGCTCCACACCCCATCAGCGGGGCCTGCCACACTGTTTGTGAATCATTGTCTTAATGTATGATTCAAAAGAAAGCATTACATGAACTTATTATTTCTAATAGAAAATGCAGCATCCGTGTAGTTGTCCAAATGTATTAACTTTAGCTGACACTCTTGAGCTGGCTGAAACAGTAATTCTAGATTTTTCTTGTTGACAAACAGAAGACAGGGAATGAACAATGTAGTTTTTTACATAGAAGAGAGCTGAAAAAAATGAAGAAAGGTCACCCACTTACATGCCCAAACAATCAAGCAAGCATTGAGGGAAAACCCCTTTTCACCTGTGCACCCATAGCACAAACATGCACACACACACATGTACACATTCCTAATCACTCACAGACTTACTCACTCACTCTTCCAGAAGAGTGTAGTTGGTTCCAGGTTCATGACAGTCTATATTTAGGAATTTATCCTGTGTCACTACTAATCTGCATAGAGGTCACTTATTTTCCATTAAGCCAGTTTAAAATGTAACAAGTATATTAATTTTACTGGAAGCCTCATGTGACACAAGCACAACAAAATTAAAACTGGACACAGGATAAAAACTAATTTGTAAAGCAACATAGCCAGCGCTGCTACAGACAAGCTGGGAAATCACAGAAACTTGTTCTAAAGCATCTAAACATAAGTCAAATTAAATATTAACTCCCACTCTTTCTGTAGTCCATTTAGGTATTTAGCTGACATCTAAACCAGAGTGACTTGATATAAAAACAACACTGAAAAACACAAAAGGCCATTAAAAATAATTCAAATTAAAACTGTAAGGCCAGTGTTCACTTTTACCTTAGAGTGTAGTTTGGTTAGTAAAAATAGGCACATCCCCAGACTGGCTGAACTAGCTGTTTTTCTTTCACAGGCTGGGCCAGGTCCGAGGTTAAAAATTGATGTTAATATTATTTTAGAACCACCATAAAGTTTCAATACTTTCTCACAGGGTCTGCAATGTAAGGTTGAGTGAAACACAGTAAGACTGTAGATTAACAACGATGAGGGACATTAGTAGTGGCCCTTAAACATGAGAACTTCCTGTTAGCACTTAAAAGACAAGCTTTACTGTATCACATTCAAGTCACTCTGAAAAAGAAGTAGCACTAAATACCTAAATTTGACTTTTTTTGGAAGCCTAATCTTGCCTCTTACCTCAGAGGACAGCTTGGCTGCTGAACAGGGAAATCCACAGACACTGACTGGCAGTTACACCAAAGTCCTGCAGAAGCAGCAGCAGCAGAAGCCCTACAACAGTTTGAGTGCTGACAGACAACCAGCTGACTGCCTGTTATAGTAAACCCCTGCAGACGCTGAATACCTGCAGCTGTATTTATAGCTCCATCTGTACTGGTGTGTGGTTCTATGACACATCAGATTTTTGTGGGAACAACAGGATCCAGTGCAAGTATACTCCTGTCTTCCTACTCTCAGCCTGTTCAAATAAAGTTCTATGATTACCATCTGCAGCAGCAGAATAAAGTGAATAAATTATGTTTATGGAGATTTTCTATAATTTTCTGCATTACTTATCCACATAGCAGGGCGCCACACTTCTGGCTGTATGACAGCATTAGGAAAAACTATATAATTATGTGATTTATAAAGCAACAAAACAAATGCAATATTTGTTGATACTTTATCCTTACCACTTAGCTCTTCAGTGTCATCTCTGAGCACAGACTAAACATCAGTTCTTCTGCCTTCTTGTCACAATAAAGTCAACCTTCTTTGAGATCCTGAAATATCTGGTAGTCAAGCAGCAGAAGATGAAGTCTTTCTACAACAACCTGTAGGTCTGCTCCACTATAACACTGAACTATCCACCTCCTGTCCCTTCTGGCCTGCGCAGCTGCAATGTACTGAATGTGCCAGCTCGTAGATCTACCTTGGTGTAACAGTACAGTGTGCTGGGCTGAGGATCTGCTGTGAGCTGGTCTAATCAGGCTGAGCAGCCATCTGACCCTGACAGCCCTGTCACCAGCAGAACACACTACAGTTAATGCTCTTAGAGCCAGAAGAGAAGATCCTCACTCCCCCACCTCCACTTCTTACACTTCTTCATCCACTCTACTCCTTTCTCTGTCCACTCTTACAGCAGGCACAGTGTGAGTAAGGACGGGCGCTCTGGTGTCCTGCTCCTTACCTTTCTAACTGGCTGATGAAGTCAGTGGTCTCATATGCAGTACAGAACACAGACCAAAAAAAGGAAGAACAGTATTCTCATTTCTCATTTCCTTAAAAAATAAAAAGATTGGAATATTTGCTGCAGTGTCACGTTTGTCTAGACCTTTTCTCCATTCCTCCCTCCCCCCACCCCCCCTGAACCATCTAAAAATAGATGGGCTTTTGAGCTACCAGAAAGACTGGACAAGTCAGCCCACTGAGTCTCATTTAAAGGAATTAACTTTCTCTTTGAGTTACAGTAGTCCTGAGATTGTAAGTGTGAAGTCAGGACATCACCGTGTTTGTCCAGTAATTTGAAAAAATAAACAAACAAAAATGAATGTCCTATTTCTCATCCAAACTTCTAAAGCAAAGGCAAAATAAATTTAAACCAGTTGTCTTTTAAGATCATTTTGTTTACGAGGTATAGAATGTGAGTTCAGAGAGTCACAAGGCAGTCACAGGTCCAGACTTTTTAAAGCAGAACAAGCTGGGGCCTCACCTCACTATCAATCATTTTGAGTGGTGGTTAACATGACTGGTCACCCACACACAGAGGTTTAAACACCACCACTTACTTGCTAAAATTAGCTAAAGCACCACTCGAACTGTTTAAAGTTCAACACATTAAACTCTCAGTGTCCCCGATGATGCCTGTTGTTTAAAATGAAGGTAATTTTCTATGTGTGTCTGTGTGAGTTTTCTCAGAGCTGGATCTGTTTTTTTATATACAAGGTGGAAAGTATTCCACCTTGTATATAGTTAAATTGTCAAAATGACAATTTAACTATAAATTGTCAAAATGACAATTTAACTGATTAACCACTTTTAATAGATTGACTTCTTTCCCTGGCTGTTATTAAATGAAGGTTTTAAATGCAAATCTCTTCATACATATATCTTACAGCCCTTGAGCTGCGTATTGAAAAATCTTGCCAAATATTGTCTGTACTAACACTTTAAGGTCAAATTAACAAACCCTTGACTCTACAGAAAAGAGTCACTTGCTATTGTTTTGAAATGAAACAAGGTTCCTTAGTACCAGGTCAGAGTGGGATTAGAAAAATTCCAAGAAATTTTGACAATTTTATTTCCCCCTAATGAAATCTGCAAAGTAGACTGTAAATAAACTATAACAATGAACCAGCAACAGTGATGTTAGTGAACAGCAGCTACAAAAAATGCTTCATATACACACACAAACACACACATTAACCTATTTGCATTACTGGTAAATTGTACCTGTGACATTATGCCATTTCTTATTGTTTTGCAAACCCACTTTCTTTCAAGTTTCCTCTATTAGATCAACCTGTGGAAAAGTCAGCTCTAGAACGACCATCTGTTTTGATCCTACGAACTTGAGTGTGCTGGCATGAACATTGATGCGATGGTTTCTGGAAATGTGAGCTCACACCCAGTAGGTCAGTCCTCCACTGGCAGTCCTGTGCTTTTTAAGGAGCCCAAAGGACACTGAGCTCTGGCTGTGGCTGCTCTCCCAGTTTCATTAAAGCACTGACCTGCAAAGACTTCAGCACTGAATCCTTTCCCAGAGTTACAAGGAAACAGCAAGGAAGGGCTCAAGCCCTGTTTTTATAATCCAAACACTGCTGATAGTCATGATCATGGCAATTATGAACAAGTGTTCTGACACTTGACTGCCAGGCCTTAAAATAACATTAAAACCATCCCTTTTTTCTTAACCCCTCATCCAGCTTGGGGCCATGGGGAAGCTGGAGCCTATCCCAGCTTTCACTGGGCAAGAGGCTGGGTACACGCTGGTCAGGCTGACATTCTTTCACAGGCCAAAACTATAACTAAAGATAATTTATCGTTTTGCTCATATCAAATTCTTCACGTCCTATGTTATTAGTAGTAGTAGCAATTGTTGGAGTTTTCTCTTTATTATTGAATTAATGAATACATTTATAAATAAATAAGAAGCGTTGTTGTTTTGCTTAATTAAATCTCACTTGCTAGAGTAAATGTTGTTGTACTACATCCTTCTTGGTAAGCTATTCTTGCCATTAAGCAATGGCTTGTTTCTATTTAAACTTCCTGTCGCCTCCATAGAAGAGCTCTAATCTGGCTCAGGAGCTTCTAGTTTCACCCTGTTGTATTTGTATCTGATGAAAACAAACATAATAAAAAAAGTCTGGGCTATTTAACACTATTAGGATAACTAAAAGACTTACTTATAAGATGACAATTATTGCCCCACAATGCTATTATAGTACTGACACTACTAATAGTAAGGACTTTCAAATTACTATGTATTTACTGCTGATCCATGTGTTAACCCATGCATATCTTTAAATTACTCAGAATTTAGGCCTGATCTTTCAAAAACCCACTATCTAACAACTTGACTGTGCAGTTAAGTCTAGTTCTGAGTACTTCATTTATTATGACTGACTGAAGTGGGAGTCCAGGCAAGCTTACACTGAGTAACCATCCTCGTATATACAATTACAAAGTGGGTCCCCTGCTCTGGAGTATCTTGTAATTCTGTCTCTCAAGCACACCACTCACGTCGCTGCTGTGTGAAATCATATGTAACTCCTGAGCAACTAAGAAGAAACTGGATATGAAAAGGAAGTATAGTTTCTCCCATTAGCTCTTAAACTGCAAGGTGCCATTCCATATCTCACACATAACAAGAGTGTGTTAATGACTTCCAAATGGTGCATAGTCCCACCATGCCAGACTTTGTTCTTAATCTGTCTCTCAGGGACTTCAGGCTTTGAAATGTGCTTGTATTTTCAAATTCAGCTAGAAAAACTTACATTATAAGGACATAAGTATTGGGCCACTCACATATCATACCTACAGGAGCTTTTATGACATTTAATTCTAAATCCACAGGTTTTAATATGGAGTTGGGTTCCCTTTGCAGCTATAAAAACTGTCACTCTTCTGGGAGGGCTTTCTATGAGATTTTGGAGTGTGTCTGTGGGAATTTTTGCCCATTCATCCAGAGGAGCATTTGTGAGGTCAGACACTGAAGTTGGATGAGAGGGCCTGGCTCACAATCTCCATTCTAGTTCATCCCAATAGTGTTCATTGGGGTTGAGGTCAGGGCTCTGTGCATCCAAGTCAAGTTCTTCTACACCAAACTTATCCAGCCATGACTTTATGGACCTTGCTTTGTTCACTGGTGCACAGTCATACTAGAATAGAAAAGGACCTTCCCCTAACTGTTCCAGCAAAGTTGGAAGCACAGACTTCTCCAAAATGTCTTGGTAAACTAAAGCATCACTGAAACTAACTTTAAGCAGCCTGTCACATTGTGGCCTACTTGCTAACACTTCCACTTCGCAATAATACCACTTACACTTTATCAAAGAATATGTAGAAGAGAGGAAATTTCATCATCTGACTTACTGCAGTGGCGGCATCCTATTACAGTCCCACACTTGAATTCAGCGAGCTCTTTAGAATGACCTTTTCTGGCAAAAATGTTTGTAAGGGGAGACTGCATGGCGAGGTGCTTTATTTTATAAACCTGTGACAATGGGATTGAATGAAACACCTAAATTCAATGATTAAAAGATGTTGCCAAAAGCTCTTGTTCATAGTATATGTGTGCCAGTACGATGTAAAGTATACAGATTTACAGTTTTACTCTGAATTATTTATTACTTTATATTATTTAAAAACACCTTTTTAGATGAACTTTCTATACAGAATGTAGAAAGTTAGTTTTAAAAGGGTTCGTTTGACAAAAATGTTGGGAACCTCTAACTTACTGGCTCTTCATATATATATATATATATATATATATATATATATATGAAGGATGAG
>VUQH01001736.1:0-14102 GCA_015106775.1 Etroplus canarensis
TTCTCTTTCTCAGCTCGCTTTTCAGAGGGAAGTCAGTGTCGTAGTTTTTATGAACAGTCCGAAAATGCCGCTCCACATTTCCCTTCTTTGGAATAGCAATGGTAGACTGGCAGATGAGGCAAACGCATTTTGAATATGACATTGTGAAAAAAAAGTCCTCCTCCCATTCCGTGTGGAAATGGTAGGTTTTTGGCTTCTTACTTGGTCCAGCTCCCCCACTCATTTTTATACCCTTTCCTGAGTTTAGAAGAAATAAATTGGAGGCTAACTAGGCAACTCGGTAGCTTGATAGTTTTTGGCGCGGTCGTATGCGCATGCGTGGTGACCCATGTGTCATAAAAGGTCAGATGTCAGACTGGCTTCCCTGTATGTCAATCAAGTGACAAATTTCATAGTGAGGATAGAGGATAGGCTGACGTCTATTTTTTTAATGCTATGCGATCTACCCACACTACCTTTGCGATCGACTGGTAGATCGTGATCGACGTATTGGGCACCCCTGTTCTAAGGTAACAAACTTCTGATGCCTGAATTAGATTTTTTGTTACAGAAGAAAATGATAAAATACCTTTACTCAAAGCTGTACATCTAAAAGTAAACCATATAAAAGCAGTTTTTACAGCTGTCAGGTGACTCAGTACAAACATCTTTCGGACCTGTGACAGCTCATTACAGTCAGAGGCTGTTTCTGAAATCACTGCCTATTCACTACTTAACCTATTTTTACTGTCTGCCTTCTCTGAGTGTTTGTATTTAGGCTTAGTATACTTAGCCCCCAAAAGGTCGACACTGGAACAAAAAGTAGCAGCCATAACTTTTATACTAATTCCTCCAAGCGTTCCCACAATAACTGCACCACATTTTATAGGCGAGGCAGACAGAGATGACCAAAATTTTCAAATTTGCTTAGCAAAACAGATTCAAGAGGTTGTAGTTTTAATGTTTCATACATGCTTTAAATGTAATCATTCCCTTCATCTCAACCCTAACAAAACTGTGGTTCTTGTGTTCGCCCATGACAGCTTCTCTAAGGAGGTCATCGCCCCCCTCACCATTAATATCAAATCATCTTCTAAGAGTCTTGATATTATTTTTCACCAGCATTTGAATTTTGAATCTTGCATGTCTATGCTCATCTAGTGTTTGTTTCTTTCATCTAAGAAACACTGTCAAAAATCTAATCTACACTGTTAGTACATACTTTTAACTTTCTCTCGTCTTGATTACTGTAACTAACTTTTCATGTGCATTTCTCAGTCCTCTCTAGAGCATCTTCAACTGGTCCAGAATGCAGCACCTAAGCTCCTAACAAAAGCTAGCCAGTGTTTTCACAATACCCTTGATCTTGCTTCCCTTCACTGGCTTCCAATCAACTTCATAATTAATTTTATAAAGTTATTAAATGTATATAATGGCCAGAATTCTTCATATATAGCAGATCTGTTGAAACCTTATAGCAGCTGGTCTTTCTAATCATCAGATCAGAGCTATTTCACTGTTCCACGCTCTTATTTAAAATTGAAGGGCAACCATGATTTTGAGATTGTAATACTTAAACTTTGGAACTGCTTCCTTCTCCCATCAGGTCGCCTGAATCAGTGGATTGTTTTAAATGGCTACTGAAATCTCATTTTTATCTTAGCTTTTCCTTAATCTTTCACATTTTATTTTTGGCTTTAGTTCACACCAAATGCATGCATGTATCAACAGAACGGGAAGCATGTGTGTACAAACAAATGCAAGATGACGCTTGATCATATGTTTGTATGTTGAGATATGGATATGTGTTTTCATCCAAACTCTAAAGCACTTTGCAACTTTTTGTTTTGAAAAGTACTATATGAATAAAGTTATTATAATAACTAAGATGCAGTTTAAGTTACCAAATGCAGTAAAATACACTCTCTATATGTCAAATAGGCCTATAGTATCAAGTTATTATGTCATAATTTGAAAGCAAGATGAGTTATGGGTATTTTAATCTTTATTATTTTATCTAATAAATATTATTAATTTGTTTTCTTTTAACTGGCATCTTGCTTCCAAACAAGTTGTCTCTTATATTGCGACTAGTAAAGGAGTGAACAATGAGGTGATTTCAGACACGGCCAGAGTTTTCCTGATCAATGAGTTATCCATTTATAATTCACTGACCCTGAGCTCCCTGGTTTTTACTCTCCTGCCACGACTTCTTCCTCTGCTCCAGCTCAAAGTCAGTAAATGATGCAGGACCCCAGTTAGTGATCCTTTGAGGTCCTTTATGACCTAAAAAACAGGTCGAATGAGAAGAGATGAAAGCATTTTAACAAGATGTACTTAAAAAAAAAATTAAAAATCTTTCTCTATTGAGAAGGACAAACACATATCAGGGGTGTCAAACTCATTTCACTTCATTAGTCTTTCACAGCCCAGTTTGACCTCAAGTGGGCTGTACTGTTGGAAATCTATTGCATAATAACCTATAAACTAAAAGTACTTCCAAATATTCCCCTTTCTTTTAGTGTAAAGTACTTTCTGAAAATGTTCGCATTTAATGAACCCTCCATTTACGAAACTGATTAGATTGTTTCATCAACATGTTTTAGTGTTTCCACATTCAGTTAGTCTACTGTCATTACAATGAAATGTTTCTGTCGTAAATCAAATAAACTCTTCGAAGGCTCCTTGGCCTAACCGCCTTACTTCAGTGTGGTCTGGCAGGCCATGGGCAATGTCTTTATTACTAAAAAGGTTGTAAAACTGACAACGATTCAGACCTTTGGCTCAAATTAAGTTAACAGATCGGACAGCCACTCTCATGACATGATCCATTCTTAGTGGCTTGCACACATTTCTGGGCTGGACTGAACCCTTAGGCTCCATCTAGGTCTGGCCCGTGGAAATGGAAATAAAATTTATAAATGAACAGTTCCCCTACCTGGCTGGATGAGACGCACCAGCCCCTCATGTTTGGCCACCTTGTCTTTCCAAGTCTTAGTCTTGTTAGCTGCTCGCTCGAGCTTCCTTGACACCTCCTGTGCACAAGATAGAAAAAAAGAAGCTGTTTCAGATTACCTGAAATTTGAGGAGAGAACAGATGGGTACACATATTGAAACTTTTTGTCATTAACAGTCTAAGTTACAAAAATTGATTAGATTTCCTTGTCAATCTGTATATTTTCTGTAAAATTTACTTGACAGTTTTTGTAGTGTTTGTTCAATGTACGAAAGGTATTATTTTTGTATAAACTTTGCAAGCTTTACCAGGTGGAGTTTTGTTGGTATGACTGGTCTTTGGTGGAGAAATGTTTTTCTTTTTATTATTAATATCTTAAAGAAACTTAATTAAATGGAACAGATATATGCCAGCTATATCAATACATGATGACCATTGCCTACAGCCCTAAAAAAGTAGAAGAAAACCATTTTTGATGCCAAGGCACAATTTCCTTTATTAAGTTTATTCCAGTGTTTTCAGCTGAGTAAAAACAAATCTATGACCTGACCTCATACTGCTTCACTGCCCCCTGCCGCTCCCTCTCCAGCCTCTCCAGGTGCTGTGTGGCTGCTTGCAGGTCTCTCTCCTTGGCCAGCTGCTCAGCCATCAGCTCCTGCTTCTCTGCCTCAGTCTGAGACAGCGCCCTCTGCTGTTCCAGATGGATCTGTTCAAGTTCTGCCCTCTTTGCTGCCTCCTCCTCCAGCAGCCTGCCAGGGAACACACAGCAAGCATTCCTGAGACATTGTGTCCACATGTATCGGATGGACGGATGGACAATCAGAAAAACAAAGGTAATGCTGGAAAAAACTTCACTGTCTTGGAATTTTGCTCCTACACACAGTAAGGGCAGAAGACTCAACATGATGAGAACATAACCAGAGACAGCCCTAAAAATCAACAATCAACAGCTCTCTGGCTGTGTTATAAATTAACTACTGACAGCTTTGGAAAGTCTGCAGGTCTGTTAATCAGTTTTACATTGCCTCAAACCAAGGTTGATATTACTTGGTTTACTTCCTGTATCTATACACTTACTGTGCACCATGTGTGAGTGTGTGGGTGTACTTTTGAGACCTGGCCTGCAGCTTCCGCATGGCCTCCTCATCCTGCTTGGCCTGCCTTTCATCCTCTAAGGCTTCCTCCAGCCGGTGGTACATGTCCTCCAGCTCTCGGACACGCTGCAGGTACTGCTCCAGTTCACTGGACTTCTGAGCCACCTGCTCTTCCATCTGCTGACGCACCTGAATGAGTCAACACAAACACACAGCCTTTCATATTCTCAGTAGGCTCTTTCACTTGGAATAATTATCCAAACATTACATGTAAATCAACATTTGATGCTGTATTATATTTCAGCTTGCTCTACAGTCAAACAACAGTTTTTCTTATCCTACAAAGCCATTTGTCTGTTTAGTCTTTCACCTAGGGGAATGATTAATTTATTGGCTCATCTCACACTCAGACCACAGATGACTCAGCATCATGGGATATATCATTTCAACTTTTTTTTAGCTTCCTGAAGGCATGTAACCACAGATGGGTGACAGTAACTTAATCAGAAACTAAAAATGGAGTAAAAAGACAGTCACCATTTACCAGATGTGTTTTCTTTCTTTACTTTGGCAAAATATTGTTTCACTATATGATGGGGTTGTGAGAGGCACAGTAGTTACCAATTTCTCTCTCTCCAGGTCCAGTCTGTAACGATCTTGCAGATCCAATTGACTCTGCACCCTCCTCTGCTCTTCTAGTGCTGCTTTAGCTGCAGCCTCTTCCATTTTCTGTGAAGCACAAAAGAGGAAAGAGTTCCTTGACTGGAAGCCATATTAGGCTGCATGGATATCCTTTAAAGACACTGGGTTTAGTTGAGAAGAAAACTTTAGAGGAGTATCATATATTTCTGAGTAAAATTAACAAGAGCAATCACTAATAGCAGTTTCTTCCTTTAAAATCTTTTTGATATATTTCACTAAGTATTACATGGGTGTATTTAAAGAATAGTTTAAAATTAAAAAAAAAAAACATCTGGCCAAGTAAAAGCAGAAGTGAGAAACCATAATTTCACCCATCATAGACCCAGGCCCTCCACTGAATGCAGGTGTCCCTGACTGATCTATACACATTTGCATAGCAGTTCTGCTTCCCTTTTTACTGTGAGTGTTCTCTCGCAATGCCTGTGTGTTGTTTTAAAACCAGAATACAAAGAAATAAACCGGAAGTGGACAACAACACTGATTATTAAGTTATACTGTAGTAATGCTTCCAAAACCTTCCAACCATCAAGCCACTAAAAACTACATCAAAACACATTTTCTTCTCTCCCGTTTGAGGAGCTTCAGTTTCAGCATCCCAGAGGTGGGAGAGTTTTGGTAGAGCTCTGAAAACTCTCTAATTTAAAATGCCAAAGATTAAACTGGAGCAAGAAATTCAGGTAATTTTAAAAAATCATTTTTACAAAGTAATTATACCCCCTCGTTTAATACTTAACAGTCATACACCGATCAGGCAATACATTATGAACACTTGCCTAATAGCATATTGGTCCCTCTTTTTGCTGCCCCATGTGCATGAATGAGCCTTCGCTGCCCATGACCCTGTTGCTGGTTCACCACTGTTCCTTCCTTCAACCAATTTTGATAGATACCGACCACCGTAGACTGGAAACACCCCATAAGAGATGCAGGTTTTGACATGTTCTGACCCAGTTGTCTAGCCATCACAATTTGGCCCTTGTCTGACTCACTCAAATCATTACACTTGCCCATTTTTCCTGCTTCTGACACATCAACTTTGAGCACGAACTGTTCACGTGCTGCTTAATAATTCCCACCCACTAACAGATGCCACGACGAACAGATATTCAGTATTTTTCACTTCACCTGTCAGAGGTCATAATGTTATGCCTGATCGGTCTAAGACATTTGTAAAGTGTATTTTTTTAATTTTTGTACGCACTCCATGAAAGAGGACTTGATTTAAATGTGATCAATCATTTTCTAAACTGTATTTCATGTGTGTGGCTCTCAAGATTCTGGCCTAATTAGAAGCGAAAGACAGCTTTCTATAGCAACAATGACAATCTGAAACTAAGAAATGTATTAAAGGCAGTGTGACATGTAAGCTCTGGGAAAAACTACAGGGCCGAAGACAACCAGAATTCTTGCTTCTGCAAGCCAGTTTTTCAGGCTTTAGTTGACTTAAGCACAGACCATTCTCATGGCCTCCAGCTGTTTCTGTTTGCTCTCATTGGCCGCCTGGAGCTGCTTCATCCTCTCTGTCAGGTCCTCCTCCTCTGCCTGCTGCTTCTGACGGAGCTCTCGACGCCTCAGCCTGGCCTCGCGATGGGGAGACAACAGCCCCAACCTCAGGAGCTGGATGCACATTTGAATAGCTGCCACAAGACAGAGTTAGAGCATAATCACTAACTGAACTACTCCCACAACATTTAGTCATTACAGATGTAACGTTGAGTCAGACACTGACATTCAAAAACACAAGAGACAATATTAAATGAACTAAGAAACAGTGAAGTCCTTTTTATGATGAGCACATTACAGAGCAGTGGAAAATGATGAGTCAGTACCTTGAATCCATTCCTGTTTCTTCTTTTTATCTGATGCACTGATCTCAAAGCTTTTATCAGCACACTTGATTATAAAAAGGCATTTCTTCCCTTCTTTATCTGGCAGAGACTGCAGGAGAAATAAATGTTACAGCACTCTAATTCTAAGTATCAAAAACCATACAGGTTTATAAAAATTCAAAGAGTTGCTTGCTGCTTTACATCCTTTAAGAAATGTCACATATAAACGACATCATCATTTTAAAATAAAAAAGCTTCAGTTTAACTAAGATATAAATAAACAGCTGAACTGTTCACCTCTACACAGCAGCTTTGGTCCAGAATTATGTCTCCTTTCTTCTCCTCAAGATCCTCACAGACATAGTACGACAGTGAGTTGGGTCGGAGGACAAACCAGCGCTCGGTCCAGTTCTTCCTAACGTGCCCTTTTTTCATCATGTATCCCTTTCAAAACACAGAGTAGATGTTAAAATACTCTTCCACCATTTATTAAACATAAGTTAGATATTAATTAAATGATGATGTAAAATATATTTGGTAATTCTCTCAGGCATTACATTTCAGTGCTTTCAGCAAAGAATCCCAGTGCCCTGAGTCTGAGTTTGAGTAATGAAACCCCAGTTAGCAAAACTGGTTTGACTGTTTGTGGGGACACCAAATGTCCTTCTGCAGTAAAAACCTGGGGTAGTCCATAAAAACACAATATATGGACAAAAGTATTTGGTCACTTTCACATTATACCTACAAGGCCTTTCATGGCATCCCAATATACATCTATATATGATGGAGCTGGTCCCCCCTTTGCAGCTATAACAGCTTCCTATCTTCTGGGGAGGCTTTCTAAAAGATTTTGAGATGTCTTTAGGATATTTTCCCATTTATCCAGAAGAGCATTTGTAAGAACACACTAATGTTGGACAAGACAGTCTGGCTTGCAACCTCTATGCTGGTCCATCCCAAAGGTGTTGGATAGAGTTGAGGTCAGGGCTCTGTGTGGACAAGTTGAGTTCTTCGACACCAAACTCATCCAACCACGCCTTTATGGGCCTTGCTCGGTGCATTGGGGCGCAGGCATTCTGAAACTGTTCCTTGCCCAAACTGCCTCCAAAAATTTGGAAGCATAGAATTGTCCAGGGTGTCCAAGTAAGCAGAAGCACTAAGATTTCCCTTCACTGGAACTACAGGGACCACGCCAAGTCTAGAAAAAGAACCTCATAGCATTATCCCTCCTTCACCAAACTTTACAGCTGGCACAATGCAGTCAAGCTGGTAACATTCCCCTGGTGTCCACAATACCAAGACTCATCCATTAGACTGTCACTCCACAGAACATTTTGTCACTGCTTCAGAGTCCAATGATGGCATGCTTTACACCACCCCATCCAATGCTTGGCATTGTGCTTGGTGAAGTAAGACTTGCATGCAGCTGTTCAGCTATGGAAACCCATGCCATGAAGCTCACAGTATACAATTTTTGTGCTGATGTTAATACCAGAGAAAGTTTGGAAAGCTGCAGTTTTCACAAACTGATTGGTTGCAATGGCAGCATCCTGCTGTAGTACCTTGCTCGCATTCAGTGAGCTCTTTAGAATGACCCATTCTTTCACAAATGTTTGTAAAGGCAGACTGCATGGTCAGTTGCTTGATTTTATACACCTGTGGCAATGAGACTGAATGAAACACCTGAATTCAATGATTAAAAGGTCTGGCCCAATACTTTTGGCCACATAGTGCTAATTGACAAATACAGATGTAACAATCACTTAATTTGTTTCTTCTCTTTTTTGTGAGAATATTGTATCAAAATATTAAAATCAAAACACAGATTACAAAGTCTCTTACAAAGTACAAAGTATGTAAATTCGCGCCAAGCATAACATATTTAGAAATGTAGGAGATTTAAACAAGCAAAAAAGTAAAAGTACTCTGTTCAGACAGACTTTTGGAAACTGCAAATATGAGACATACATTATATGAAAGACAAACATTGTGTCTAACCTGCTTGAGCACATCCAGTATGAGTTCAGTGAAGACCTCATTGATGCCCATGGACAGGGTCTGGCGGTTTATGCCTTTGCTGAAGTAACCCATTCCCACCAGTTCGATCAACTCCCAGACAGTTAGGCAGTGCTTTGAGTTTTGACGCAGCTTGTATTCTGCAAAATTCTCTTTACTCCAACCACTCCCCATGGACTCTGTCAGCTTTTGAAGGAAGTACTCAATCTAAGGAGATACACATTTACACAAAAACCTTTACTTGAAACTTAGAACATTGCTAGAGGGAATGGTTAAATATTTCTGCATCACCTGTAAGATTGTTTACTCCATTTAGGAAAAGCCTCTGAAAAACCAGCTATAAAAATCCTACTCACCTCCTCCATGACGATGACTAGCGGGTAACGGTCCTCTGACAGAAAGTTGAAAATGCACCATACTTTGAAAGCATCATTTTCTGAGATGAGTAAATATTGGGTGTGTATATTTTTCTTGCAACACAATGTCCAGCACATCCTGTTAAACTCCATTACATCAAAATCCTCACATACCTGTGAATAAAAATGCAGAATTCAGTAAGACTCAAAGCCAGCAGTACAAGGGATCATGGTTTGTATTTACATATGCTAAGCAGGAGACTGGGATTTGTCTGCTTTCAAAACCTCAACTCTGCAGGATGTGAGGTGCAAACGTGATATAATTAAATGCCTCATTTTTATTCAAGTCAGAGCCTACAAGAGAAAAGCAAGAAAAAAAGAGTGAAACCCAAGTAGTTTACTGACTTAGTTGTATAACACTCCAAAAAAAACATGTGTTTGCTGCTTGCTAAACTGCAGGGCAGACAAAAAAGAATCAGCTTTTACCTAGAGTATATGAGGATGACGCTCATTTAATTTACATTCAATAGACCATTACCACATAGATAAAAAAAAGAATTGCTACTCTGGGTGCTCTGAGTAAAACAGACCATGATTAGTCATCCTATTCTGCTACACAGGGCAAGCGGGTGTTGGGAGGTTTTTACTATTTTTATTGTTTGTGCAACTGACTTTTTTCAGATGTTTAATTTTAGTCTTGAAAAACTTTTGGGAACTGTTCCTGGCAAAGTGTGATATCTAGTATAAATAAAAGCTTTGGCACTTTTTAGTGTTGACTCAAACGTGACAACATAATGAATCAAAGGGCCTGTTTACACTTGGTTTTGAAAAGTGTCTTGGGCGAGCACATCACAAAAGGATAGCGTTCAGTACAATACACATTGTACATTACCAACAGTGACGTAAAAGAAAAAAATGTCATCAGTGCAGGATTTGGTGTCCCTTTATCATCTTGTCCTTGTTTTTAAGTCACAAATAGCTTGAAACAAAACATGCATGTCTGGTAGTTTATTAAGCTTTTAGTTGTCTTTGCTAGCCTTTTCTGATCAAATGGTGACACTGGAAAGGGGAAAGATGTACTAATTTTGCACAGAGCCTTTTGACCTTCAAAATATGAATAGAAGTGGTCAGCTGTACACCTTGGAGACGCATATGTAAATTATAATGTGTATCAGATGTCCACTTGCAATCTAATAACCCTGGACATATTTTAAAACCAAGCGTAAACACAGTCAAAAACTGCTGAGTACTGAGAAACAAAGAAGAGGATGACAAATCTGACCGTGATCCTAATTTCTGATCAGATCTTGCACAAGAATGAATGAAACAAGATGCTAAAGTGACTGAGTCAGAAACAACCAATTTATTTACCCTAATTTTAGAATGAGCACTTAATATTTTACTCAGCAGGAAACTAAAATGTCATATGATCATTTTGTGTTGAAAGTCATCATAACACAGCAAGCACAGCTTTGTCAGATTGTTGACACACACACACTGCCCACTTCATATCTGTTCAACTGCTCATTACCACAAGTCTTTTAATCACATGCCAGCAACTCAGTGCATTTAGGAATGTAGACATGGTCAAGATGACCTGCTGAAGTTTAAATCGAGCATCATTTGGAGTGACTTTGAACTTGGCATGGTTGTTGGTGCCTGACAGGCTGGTCTGAGTATTTTAGAAACTACTGATCTACTGCATGTCCTGCACAACAATCTCTAATGTTTACAGGGAATGGTTAAAAAAAAAAGAGAAAATATCCAGCGAGTGGCAGTTCTCTGGGAGAAAATGCCTTGTTGATGCCAGAGGTCAGGGGAGAATGGCCAGACTTATTCGAGCTGACAGGAAGACAACAGAAATTCAAAATAACCACTTGTTACAACCACTGTACGCAGAAGAGCATCTCTGAACACATAACACGTCAAACACTAAAGCAGAAGGCCACACTGGATGCCACTCATGTCAGCTAAGAACAGGAAGCTGAGGTTCCAATTCACACCGGCTCACCAAAATTGGGACAATAGAAGACTGTAAAAATGTTGCCTGGTCTGATGAGTCTCAATTTCTGCGGCAACATTAAGATGGTAGGTTGAGAATTTACCCTAAAAACAATATGAAAAATGGATCCATCCTGCCTTGTATTAGTGATTCAAGCTGCTGAGTATTGTTGCTGACACGTCCATCCATTCATTTATGACCACAGTGTACCCATCTGCTGATAGTTGCTTCCGGCAGGAAAACGTGCTTTGTCACAAAGCTAAATCATCACATCAAATCATCTTGAACCATTTAGTTTACTGTTCTCAAGTGGCCTCCACAGTCACCAGATCCCAACCCGACAGAGCACCTTTGGGATGTGGTGGAATGTGAGAATGTGCAGCTGACAAATCCACAGCAACTGCATGATGCTGTCATGTCAATATGTACCTAAATTTCTGAGAAATGCTTCCAGCACACAAAGCATTAAGGTAATTCTGATTGTAAAAGGGGGTCCAAGTCAGTGCTAGCAAGGTGTAACTAATGAAGTGGCCAGTGAGTGTAGCTTACATGAAGTAATAACAGTTACTCTTACTTTTATGATCCTGTTTCATGTTACGATAACAATCAGTTTTTACAATCTTTTGTTTTTAATTGCTAGCATTACATTTATTGCCCAATCATGTTTTCACAGTTTCACAGTCATGGAGGCCACCTTTTAGTTTTAATCTCTACTGAAAGTGTCTTTATCAATATAATGATCATATCTGTACCAAAATTCTTTGCTCCCACCTTGTCGAAAATAAACCTGTTGAGGTAAGGCATGTAGCCATGGTTGGAGAGAGGCCCTTTATCGTCATCTTTGAAATGCTCTTCGAGGGCCACGGGGTCATGTGGGACCTTCATCACTGTGCACAGATTGTGAGACAGCACCTAAAAAACACAATAAGTGGAACAGATACCTTGCCTTGAAACAACAGTGGTTCAAGTGAGAGGAGCTACATTAATTCAGAATATATACAGTTACATCTTCCCAATAAATAACACATACGAGGTAAAGGTTAAGCTTGAATTCGTTCTCAGTTTTCAGAATTGCTGACACACATGCAAAACACTTGTGTTTAACATTATCAGGCATTACCGACCAAGCGTTACTTCAGTTCTTGATGACAAACTCTCACTGCTCAGACTAAGGCTTTTCCCTAGTGATTAGTGCAGGTGTATTCATGCGAGATGACAGAAATGTTCCATTTAAATTCTAACATACTGTAGCTTCCCACAAGGACCAAGTTTCAAATAAACCTCCATGTAAACAGTTTGCCCGGACAAATTGAGATATAAATAAATCTCCATAAATAGGGACTTTTACTTTTTTCCTGGTTATACTGCAGTGTCCAGAGAGCATATGTTAGAGATGAAAAACCCTGCAGGGGCCTTGAAGTCAGTCAGTGTCTTTGTCTGGCTGGGCACATATATACCAGAGCCAGCAGGCAAACAAACTTATGCCCAGGCTGTGACACACCACCTCTTTCTCCAGCATTTTCTTCAGTGAAACAGCCTGGAGCTAGTTTTTCTTTGACAATAATAAACCTTGATTGCATGTTTTACATGTTTACCCCAACTTTTTAAAAAATCACTCACAAAAATACACACACACACACATATATATACATATATATATAATAATCCAAATTTTACATAAGTAGAGGATGGATTAGTGTTGGCACAAAATGGCCTATATTTTGAATATTTTGAATATACAGCATAATTTACAGCACAGTACTGAATTATCAGTGACACATTTGTGCTTGAACAGGATTTTAATGCATACATGCTATAGTCAGCTGCTGTAACAATAAGCTGCATAATACTTTTACCATCAAATGCTATTATTAGCACACTATTTTTCATGAGCAAGTACTATGATGTGCCTGTAGTTCAAAACTGTAGACTGCAGTGTACTAAGTGAGGTTTTACTGCCAGTAAACGCAGTTTAGTTGCGCTTCTCGTGAGTTGCTTGGAGATAAGTGTTAGAAAAGGGATGAAAAGTAACGACAAAGGCACAGTTAGGAGTATTTTCGTCCTGCGGGTGGTCTGTACTGGCAAAACTGAATGAAAGAGACAACATGGGAGCGAAACGCACCTTTAACTGAGACTTAGAAACTTTTCCACGTTGATCCACGTCCAGGGCTGTGAACGCGTGCCATACAGATTTCAGAAGCTCCTCTCGAAACCACATTTTGTCTCCTCAGCAGCACCAGAAGTCTGTCTGTCAGTCAGTCTGTCTGTCTGTCTGTGTGGCTCTCTGCGTTTGTTAGCTGTTTTGAAACTATGCGCATCTTACAGACACGCGCAGTGTTGGAGGCGCAGAAGAGAGAAGTGAGATAGCGCCACGGGTTGTTTTGGTATTCTTGTTTTTCCCATTTCTTGAGCTCGCTGACAAATAGAGCTGAGGGGGTTTTATTCGGTTAATATGACTATTTAAAAGCCGACAAGACCTTAAATAGTTAATTTAATGTGAACAGACCGTTCTTGTCTGGCACAGACAGATCATCTCCAGAGGGTAAATTCACTTTCGGCTGCTCCCTTGTGTTCTCCCCAAGGGGTGGTCACAGCGGACTAATCCGCATTGGTAATTCGGCAGGTTTTTTTTTTGTCCCCACCTGGAACCGAACCAGAGACCTTTCGCTTGTAAGGCGAATGTGAAAACCACTACACTTCTTCTTCTTTCGGCTGCTCCCGTTAGGGGTCGCCACGGCGAATCATCTGCCTCCATCTCATCCTATCCCTTGCATCCTCTTCCTTCACACCAACCCTCTGGATGTCCTCATTCACTACATCCATGAATCTTCTCTGTGGTCTTCCTCTTCTCCTCCTGCCTGGCAGCTCCATCCTCAACATCCTTTGCCCAATATGTCCACTATCCCTCCTCTGAACATGTCCAAACCATCTCAGCCTTGCCTCTCTGACTTGGTCTCCAAACTTCTCAACATGAGCTGTCCCTCTGATGTACTCATTTCTAATCCTGTCCATCCTCATCACTCCAAGGGAAAATCTCAATATCTTCAATTCTGCCAACTCCAGCTCCACCTCCTGTCTTTTTGTCAGTGCCACTGTCTCCAAACTATACATCATAGCAGGTCTCACCACCGTCTTGTAAACCTTCCCTTTCACTCTTGCTGCTATCCT
>VUQH01001740.1:0-17277 GCA_015106775.1 Etroplus canarensis
ATGGTTCCCCCCTCTCTGCCTCCCTCCTCTGGTTTCCTTGTCTTCGTCCTCGTCCCTGGCCCCTGATTTTCCCTGATCCCTAGGTGTCCTCGTCAGTATGTTTTGTCCTAGTCTTATTTTGATAGTCTGTCTGGTCCTCAGTGCTTCCCCTCCTTCTGTCTCAGCTGTTCCCCGTTTCCCATTGTTCCTGTGATTGGCTGTCTCTGTCTATTTAAGTTCTGTCTTTAGGTTTACCTGTGTCGCGGCATTGACTGACTGACGGACTGTCTGGTATTCTCTTCATGTTAAGTTCCTCGTCAAAACCACGCCCTCGTCACGCCAGGTTGAGTTTTCCACGTTCTTGGATCATGCCCGGGTTTTGTTTCAGTTGTGTACCTAAGTTTGTTAATAAAGCCTTTTAAGTTAAGTCACGCCTCAGCGGTCTGCATTTTGGGTCCACGCCACACCACCACCTCTCCCATCGGGGAGAGACCCTGACACAGGAGACCTCTGATATGCTATCTATCCCACATGGTGATGTGACACTTGAGAGCAAACCTAAAATGCAGTTTCTGAAGTTTTCTCCAGTGAATTATCAGTAAGCAGATCAAACATGCAGAACACTAATGATTGTTTCTGCTATTCTACATCAGAAAAATTAGGGATGTCACCAGAACCAATACTTACGATACTTAATGCAAAGATACTCTTATTTTTCTAGTACCGGAAGTACAAGACGTAGCATAAGTTCCAAGGTTGCATTTCTCTCACAATTGTTGGGGACCACATATGCACACAAGAGTTCTTGTCTATCCTTATGTGCTGATGAAGATGAAGGATGCCCACAAACACAGAAAAACTACAAAGGGGGCAGAAAAAACTACATGTGGAGGATGGTGACTGGTGCAGCTGCCAGGATAGCTCCATTAATAAAAGCGGTTGGCAGATGGGTGTCCAAGTATTCTGTGTTTGAGCTGCATGACCAAGGAGATAACTGATTCACAAAAGGCAATATGCAAATGATGCTGCCGTACTTTTAAGACCAAGAGAGGAAATACTTCAACTTCAGCAAAGAACCTAAGACCAGCATCAAGATCTGTTCAAAGAATTCAAGGTTTCAATTCATACTGGCAACATCCAAAATATTATCCTTCTTAGTTTATCCTGAAATACGTGTTTCCGTTTAGTTTGAGACAGCTGGCCTTACCGTTGTGAAATCACTGATGTGCCACAGGCTAAAATGTTTGCAGTAGCCAATGTTGTCTAAACGCTTAACTTGAGCTGATGTAACAAATGTTACACCTTGTAGTAACAACACTGATAGGCTGGTGTTCTTTTCAAAACACCATGGAAAATAATGCTATTCATAGTGATCATTGCAGCATCAATGCACATAAATCACAGCACCGTATTCAGTCCTGTACTGCTGATGCTTTTATTTACAGAAAAGCCTTTCCTGCAATGTTTTTAATAAAAGAGTTTATGTTTAATTACATGGAATAACATGTTTTCTATTTTAACTGCTAGATCAAATTTTGTATCAAAAATTGTGTAATTTTATGGGTACTGTTATTACTACTAAATTTCTGGTATCATGACATCCCTAACAGATGTTAAACAGGTGCAGTTTAATTACTCTATGATAAATCCCATGATACTGCAGCTTAAAGTTGGTTATAGAAAAATCACGCTGAACAAAACTGAGATCTTGTCTTTAGATTGTGGTGCTTGGAGTGGGTGTAAAATAGATTTGCTTGCAGCTTTGAATAGAGTTTAAATGTGTTGTTTGGTCCTGATAATTCCATGTGTACTTACAAAGTTACGAGGGCTCAAAAATGCTGGAAAATATTACCAGAAAGTGTCACATTTCAACCCACCCCTACACACCTCCAGGGCCTGTAACTCAGAACATTTTCAGGGTATGGAGGTAAAATTTTTCATGGTTTCATTAAATAGACTAAAACAATTGTGCACAAAAAAAATCAGCTGATTATGAGGGGTCAGGTTGTAACTTTTCAGATTTAACTGAAGGAAAGAGCCTCAAGCGAGAGTAAGGTGACCTCCTGGGTGACCAAAATTGACATTAAGAACTAAAACAGCTTATGCCTGAACTGCACTGTTACTTTAAGAGTCAGATGTGTGCACACGTGTAATCTGAAATGTAAAATACAGTCGAGGGGGCACATGAAAAGAGACTTTTTTTGCGGGAATTGCTGTGAGCTGAGTGGCTGAGCTGGAAGTGTAACATAAATGTGTAAAACGTGGCCCTTGATGAAGCCCTCCTTGGCTAAACCTCCTGTAAATAAGACATCTGCTTCCAATAATACTCCAGAACACGACATATCTGAAATTGAGGCGAGATGGCTATCGTTGCATTCCTGACGGCACAACTCCCCACAAGAACAATGAGCGGCCAGTGTTGTTGCTGCTCGTTTTATCTCCCAGATCTGTCCTGGAAGGGGCGTGGACTGTAAATATGAGTGTATGTTATATGAGTGTGTGTGTGTGGAGGGGGAGGACAGGAGGTGGTGTGTTGGACTTAAAGAAACACTCCCCTTTGCTTACACAAAGGCACTTTGTCTCCAACGGGCCAACGACACCTTTCAGAACAATAGAAACTAAAGATGATTTTGGCGCCAGTTCCCTGCTGGAGTTAACACACCAGAGCCAATATCATACCTGCAACTTAACACCTGTCTGACAACCAAAGTATGAAAGCTCTCAGGGAAAAAAGCGCTCAAGTTGCTCTGGAGTTGTTTGCCAAGTTAAGGAGTGATTGTAGTTTCTTGCACTTCTTAGAATTTTCCAATGAACTTCCCTGTTTGTGCCACCTTTACTTTGTCTTTGTTGTTGCTGCTGTGATCAATACTGGAAAAACATAAAGATGTTCTAAAGCTCAGGACTTATTAACCCCCTGTGTGCCTGGGGGTAGATCAGTGAATGGGGCGATTTGTTGGTTTGCTGTTGGAGACTCAAAACTGCTGAACAGTCTGCCCACTAAGACGACAATGGCAACTTCTTTATTGTCTTTTCCATCTCTGTTATTTTATTTAAAGCCTTTCATTAATATTCTGACGTGTGGCAATGAGAAAAACAAATGTCCACCCTGACTCCTTCCACACGAATTAAGAGGGTAAGTAGAAGCCAGGTGCTGCTAATCAAATGCACTTGATTCACTGATCAGCCAGTGTGGCCACCTCTATAACGTTTTGGCAGTTTCCTGGCCTGGTGCATTCAGGTGTGTGTTAACACAATGCTACAATCTTCCCAGGAGTGAGTGTCCCAGCTAATTCACATCAAGGTCAGAGAAACTTCAAGAAACCCAAGAGCTACATCTCAGAGTCTACAGGCCTCAGTTAGCAGGTTAAACGTTAAAGTTCATGACAGCACAATTAGAAAAAGACTGAACAAGTGTGGCTTCTTTGGAAGAGTTGCCAGGAGAAAGCCTCTTCTCTCTTAAAAATAACACAACTTAGGTTTGCAAAGTTGCTTCTAGAAGAATGTCCTCTGGACAGACAAGAGTGAAGACATTTGGCTATAATGCACAGCACCACTTTTAATAAAAACCAAACAGTATATCAAGACAAACACCTCAGCACGGTGGTGGAGGGGTGATGATTTGGGCTTGTTTTGAAGTCACAGGCTCTGAGCACTTTGTAGTCATTGAGTCCACCGTGAACTCCTCTGTATGCCAAAGTATCCAGAGTCAAGCATGAGGCTGTCTGTCCAACAGCAATGATCCTAAGCACTGCAGCAAGACCCCAACAGAAATGCTGAAAAATAAAAGAACCAAAGTGTTGCTATGGTCCAGTCAAAGTCCTAGAGGTGGGCATCACCAGAGACCCCATGATACAGTATTATCACGATATTTAATTCACAACACTACTGCACTTTTAAACATTCTGCAATATGCTGAGTATTGCAATAAAATATACTGTAATATATTATATTTTACCACCTTGATTGTTTTCTTTTTCAGCCATTCTGTTGTAGATTTCAGAATCAGAATCAGAATACTTTATTTGTTACTATGCTCGGGATCACTGTCCTGTTGCATGACCCAATTTGAGCCCGACTTTAACTGTCAGATAGATGGCCTCGATTTTGACTTTAGATTAAAATCTGTTGTAACCAACAAAACAAAAGCTGCATTCCAGTCTTGTCCAACTTAACTGACTGAAAACATTTGATATATTGTATATTGTACTGTCACAACAGTGCAGCTTGTAAAACAAAAGTTATGCGGCCCCTTTAGCAGCTGATGAATTTGAAACTGCATTAGAAGACTGAAAAACAATTGATTTTAATATTCTAGTACTAGAACATTTAATTTGTAATTACAATTTTTATAACAGGATATCAATATTTGGTATGCCTGGATCAATACAATATTGCCACACAAAATATCGTGATGCAATACTACACTGATTTTTCCCCCACCTCTACAAAGTCCAGACCTCAACCCCACGGAAATGCTGTGGCAGGACCTTTAGAGAGCTGTGCATAAGCAATTGCCCACAAATCTCAATGAACTGACGCAACACTGTAAAGAAGAGTGGGCCAATCCTCCTCCACAAAGATGTGAGAGACTGATAAAGTCATACAGAAAACCATAACTTCAAGTTACTACTACTAAACGTGGAGTGTACTTAGTTTTTAACAGGACTGTAAATTAAGTTTACTATTACTATATTATTAGTTAGCAAAGGTTTCACAGTTTCTGCCATCTGCTGACTATTTCCAAACTTTGTTCAGTGTAAGTCTCTCTCTGTCTGGAGCTGAGTTTGGTTCTGACCTCTTCACCATCATTACCACACAGCTGCTCTTAAATTATTCCAGACCTAAGCTGACCCCTGTTAGGCAGATTTTTAAGCCATACTTGCTATCAAACATTACTGTGAGGACAAAAAGAGGAATTCAGTTCTTTTTTACAGCACCAGTTCACAAGGAAAAACTCCCACCAATCAAACAATGCCTTATGAGCAAGCACTTGGCGACATGAGGAGGAAGACCTCCCTTTTTAACCCGAAGAGAGCACCAGCAGAGGAGGGTGAAGGAGAAATGTTCAGTGCTCAATGCTCAGGAAGTTGGTGGGAAGTCCCCCAGCAGCCTGAGCCTCTATCAGCATAACTAAGGCATAGTTCAGAGTCACCTGACCCAGCTCTAACTAAAGACTTTATCAAAAAAGAAAGTTTGAAGTCTAATCTTACAAGAAAAGAGGGTGTCTAT
This sequence comes from Etroplus canarensis, assembly GCA_015106775.1. Taxonomy (NCBI): domain Eukaryota; kingdom Metazoa; phylum Chordata; class Actinopteri; order Cichliformes; family Cichlidae; genus Etroplus; species Etroplus canarensis. Next base: position 5,209 of record VUQH01001740.1, read on the forward strand.
CTCCTGAACCTAACTAGGAGCTGGATGCACAGGAGAAGAGCCTGATAGCTGAGAGCTCTGCCTCCCATTCTACATTTAGAAACCCTAGGAACCACAAACAAGCCTGCAGTCTGAGAGTGAAGTGCTCTGTTGGGAAAATATGAGGACTTCAATAGGGCCTGGCCATTCAGCACTTTGTACATGAGAAGAAGTATTTTATATGGTAGAAAAATCCTGATAACCCAGTGCTGGCTTTATTAACTAGCATGATTGGTTTACACATCTCTCTGGCATGAGGGATCAGTTCCATCACAATGTTTTGACCTTGGTTGGTGTTATAACATCCAGGAAGTGAAAGCCGGGGCGCTCACGTCCATCACATGCCAGTCATAAGAAGAAACTGTGTGTCTGTCAAAAGCTGGACCATCACGTAAGACGCCAAATCTGACCGGCAACAACATCCAACCATTTCACTGTCATGCGAGTTCAGTCCAGTTGCAGAAGTCACCCAGTGAATTTATCTGCAGGCCAACACTACAGACAATCACAGATTTAGAGAAGATGACCACTAAGGGGAAAGTCAACTCAATGACTTGTTTTCTAAGTTTTAACTTTGCCACATTTCCCAGTTTAAGGCTTAGAACTGCTCCTCTTGCTCATCAGCAGGACGAGTGGAGCTGCCTGCTCTCCACTTCCTAAGCAACTGTTGACTAATTTGATTAGTTTTATAGCAAATTCCATTCAATAAAAAACAATCCCAAGCATTAGAAACATCAACTTTTTTCAACAAGTTCATAAATTGCTCAACAGTGCTACAGACAACTGCTCTGAAAGTTCTTCCTGCACTTGAAGAGATTAAAATAGACTGCAGTGCTACTTAGAACCTTTCTAAATGTCCTTCCTGCAGTTTGCAGGGTTTAACTTGAACAACAATGCTATAGAGAACCCCTCTAAAGGTTCCTTCCTGCCCCTTTAATAGTGCTATAGAGAAATCTTCTAAAGTTTATTAACTGGACTTTAAAGTTTAGAATGATCTTTGGAGCCACTGGAGAACCTTTCAAACTTCTTATGCACTTTTTAGGGGTTAAAATGGCCCATGGTGGCACTGAGAACTTTTCTAAAGGTTCTTTCCAGCTCTTTTTAGGGTTTATATGAAAACAGTGTTACAGAGAAAGTCTCCACAGGTTTAAATTGAACCTCAGTGTTTTTCCAACTTGGGGTGGAAAAATCATGGATGTACCAAGAAAGCAAGATGTGAAGCTCGATTGTCCCAGTGGCTGCTCACAGTACTGCAATGAAAGAAATCCCCAGTTGAGGTTATTATACCTAATTTTAAATGCATAAAGGTTTTATATTTGTAGGGCCGTTTGTAAAGTCCAGGAAAGTTTTTTTTGTTTGTAAAGCAGCCAAAAAGTAACTGTTATCCAAGTGAGTTGGCACCACTTTGAAGTCCAGTATCCAGCTGCTATAAAACATCTGTGGGAAGGAGTCAACTAGCCTCCTCCAACACCTCTGGGACAAACTTTAACCCCAAAAGTGGGTGGGCCTTATTGCCTAACAACCAGACTCCCAAAATGCGGAGGCTGATATGACAACAGCACCTACAAACATTTCTCATGGATATGTCCAAATACTTTTGGCTAGTCATTGTGCAATTCAATCTTCTTGTTTTTGTTTCATGGCTTTGAGTGCAATGTATCTGGCCTCTTTCTTTGTCTCTGTCTACATATACATTACCATAAATTTAAATGTTCTGCCATTACAATGCCGTGTAAACATAAAGGTACTCTGCCTCGGGGCAGGCCGCTGTAACGCCGCCTCCAGACCTGTCTGTGGGCTTAACTGACTCTCACACACTCGCAACTCCCTCACTCAACACGTTTCCTGAAAGAAAAAAGAAAAGAAAGACAAAGTTTTCCTAAAATCCGAACATGGCAGCCTTACGTAACGGTTTGCGTGACACAGAACTATGTTAATTTGAGTCGAGGGAGGGAAGAAAAAAACAAACTCCCCCAAAACACACAGAGAGACAGAAGGAAAGACAGGGAAAAAGTATGTTGTGGCAGTCAGAGGAGGAGGAGGAGGAGAAAAAACACAGAGAGAGTCTCAGATTACGCCATCCTCCCTCCCTCCCTCCTCCCTCATGGAAACATTGCGTGAGAGCGCTCCACGTCCTGATTATGATTAATGCAGGTAGTACCACACACACACACTGAAGCCACGGTTCTGGCTGGGTTCTGCCGTGGGTCTCTGCTCGGGCCTGTGGTTCTGTACGCAGCAGTTAACACCCCGTCTGGCTTGTTAAAAGCTAAAAATCACAAACTGGTAAAATCGCAGCAAGGAAGACAGTGTGGCTGTAAGCTGCCCTCAAAGGGTTCTTTTCAGCACCTTGAAGGGTCTGGGATAAAAAAACATCCCCAGGATGCTTTAGAGAACCCCTCTAAAGGTTCTTCGGGGCACTTTTAAAGATTTAAACCAACTTTAATGCAACAAAGAACCACTTTCACATTTGTTACAGCACTTTTAAGGGTTTAAAGTGACTGATGGTGCAAAGCAGAACCCCTCTGAAGGTCCTTCAAGTCACTTTTAAGGGTTTAAATGAAACATGGTGCAATTCAGATTCCCTTTACGTGTTCTTTTCTAAACTTATAATGGTTTAAAATGAACCAAGGTGCAAGTGAGAACCTTTGTAAAGGATCTTTCCTGCAGTTTTAAAGGTTTAAAAGAAACTGTGGTGCTACAGAGACCTTTCTAAATGTTCCTCACTGTACTTCTAAGGATTCAGAATAACTGAGATGCACCAGAGCTCCTATGTAAAGGTTCTTAACTGTACTTTCAAGGGTTTCAAGTACCATAATGCAATTGAGAACACTTTCAAAGGATATTTAGAGCACTTTTAAGGAGGATTTAAAGAACCAAAGTCCTACAGAGAACCTCTCTAAAGGTTCGCTACTGCATGATTTAAGGGTTTAAAGTGAGTCATGGTGCTAAACAGAACCCTTTTGAATATTCTTTACGCAATTTGAAGGGTTTAAATTAAGTGTTGTGCAACAAAGAACCTTTTTGAAGTTTTTTACTCCAGCTTTAAGGGTTTACCATGAACCATAGATTTATAGACTAACTTCTTAAAGGTTCTTACTGCTGCACTTTTGGAAGTTTAAACGAACTGCAGTGCAACAAAGAACCTACAGTTTGTTACTGCACTTTTGAGGGTTTAAAAGAACCATGGTGCTACAGAAAACATCTTTAAAGGTTCTTTCCTGTAGTTTTAACAATTTAAAACAAAGGATGGTTACTGTAATTTGAGGGGTTTAAAATGGATTGTGGTGCAATAGAGAACCCCTTTAAAAGTTCTTTACTGCACTATAAATGGTTTGTAAAGAACGATGATGCTTTGGGAACCCCGCTAAAAGATGTTTACTGCACTTTGAATGGTTTAAATTTGAACATGGTGCTAAAGTAAAGGTAATAAAGGTAACAGCATGTATAGAGTCTTGGGACTAATATGCAGATGAAACAAAAGGGGTACAAAAAAAACAGAAGTATTAAGAGTCTGTGAAGGGTTCCTTACATGGAAAGGTCCAGTTTGAACCATTAGCGTCCTGCTAGATTGGTGCTAAGGGAACGGTTGGTTACCAAAAGCTTATTTAGGGAACAACTCATGACAAAAAACGTCTGCAGTTTGCAATATTTCTGAGAACTTAAAAACAGTTTTCCACTTCCCAGGTCTCATGCAACGTGGAGCCCTCGGGGTTCTGTGTGTGTGCAAAGAATAACTTTGTGGCTCCCAAAAATGAGGTCCAGAGACCTCCAGCGGTGCTTGAAGTGCTTCTAACAAACCCCAAAACATTATTTCTGGCAAAGCGCAGAAATACAGAGAATCACCGTATCACTGAGCAATAACAACAAAGCCCACAGAAACAGTAATGAAACCAATGCAAAATTAGACCGAACTGCTTTCTTCATCATGCACATCCAGCCAGGGTGTTACAGTTACAAGGAGTGGTTGTCAAATTGTGGTAAGGGGGCCCTCCAAGGGTCCCCTTTGGGGAAACGGAGATGTTTAAATTAGAAGTAAAAAATCACTGGAAGGTGGTACCACGAGATTTCTGATGTGGGGTTTCACTCTCTGCAGTGTCAACCTCCCCGCCTACAGAGCACACTCACACACCAAGAGAGACACATTCCAGCTCAACACATCCACTTCTGAGGAGGCAGAGCTGTCTCAGATGGTATAATTAGATTTAAATGATACTGAAGCAACAGTTAACTTTATTTTCCGAGCTGGATCAGCCTGCAGTGCTGCTGGACCTCAGCACTCCACAGTGCATAACCACAGCTGGGATAATACACTTTACAGCCCTGTGCATTCAACAATGTAGATACCACTGCGCGCACACACACACACACACACACACACACACACACACAGCATGCACTTATTACACTGTAACACAGGCGAGGAGTGCAGAGATGTTTGCACAGCTGCACCTAAAGGGAGCCTCCTTTAGCGTGTATGGGGTATAATGTAACGTGCGTGCATGCTTTAGGAACAAATGCTGAAAAATGCAGCTAATGCAGGCTGTGGAGCAGGACCAGACGTGCCCTGGCCTCCGCGGAAGGTCACGGGCAGAGCTCGCAGCGGCAGCGCAGCAGTATTACATTAGTAAACAGCAGAAGTGCAGTAAAGTGGGCACCAGGGGTGGAAAACAGAGGCGATAAAGTGCGACAAAGCGGCTGTTTCATGCCTTCTCTCCGCGCACACACGCCGTGAGAGCGCGCAGGGTGCCGCCGCGGTGTTCGGGGAGCTCACTTACGTTTTCTGGACCGGCTTCTTCCGTTTCTTCGCCGCGTAGAGCGCCGTGTTCGGCAACATGTTGAGCTCAGCGGAAACAAAAGTGAGCACAGGTGGCTGTGTCCCGGCTTTACGTGCGCCTCGACAGGTCCGAGCGCGTTCCGACCACTCGCATACCCCGAAAAACTGAAGAGGAAGACGGCTAGAAATCCCCGCGGTGCCCCGGCTGCTTCGTCCTGCGCGCCTCCGAGCCGAAAAACGACTTTTTGTCTTCTTTAACCGCGGCGAGCGAACACGAAGAGTTAAAAAAAAAGAGAAAAAACTGCCACAAGTTGGTATTTTCCCGACGTTCGACCCCTTTCGTTCGAGTTAGCCGCAAAAGACGCGACTTTTCGGCGTCCAAGGTGCGAAAAGTCTTCAGAGGATTTTTATGTAAGTCTTCTGGCCGCGCGTCACCCCTGCTCTGATTTGACAGGGCCGCTGCACCGCTGCGCGCTCCCGCCGCGGTGAGTGTGTGCGCACGACGTGAATGTGTGTCACTGTAATGAGAGCGCAGAAATATTTAAGGTGGTCCGAATGTGGGCCAACTGTCATACGCAGCGCAGGCGGGAAAGGACTGCAAAACCGCATCACAACCAGGAGGACCTTAAGGACGTTGTAGTTCGTCTCCACCACTGCACAATACATTCTTTTAAAATTTAAAAAAGAATTAATAAAAAGAAAAAAAAAACAGCATGAAGAAATAGAATTACTGAAGAATTATGTATTTTGACCACAAAGAAATATTAATAACAGTCATGATTTATTTACATAAATCTATAGCATATTCATATTTAGAGACATTTTTACAGGTAATTAAAAAAAGTAGAATATTAATTATGCAGTAATTATAATATGCAATTAGAATATAATGCAATTGTATATTATTTTATACATATATGTATACATATATAATATTTTATATATATAATCTATAATTTAAAGTTACTATTAATAATAATGTTAATATGCAATTAGAATATTATGCAATTGTATATTATTTTATACCTGTATTTATATATGTATGTATGTTTATATATATAAAAATCTATATTTTAAAGTTATTTACATGAATCTAAAACATATTCATATTTAGAAATTTAGAAAAAAGTAGAAAAATTTAAAAAAAATGTTAATATGCAATTAGAATAATATGAATATAGCTGCATAATAGATAGATAGATAGAGGTATATTCAGTTTCAGCTGCTCCCTTGAGTTCTCCTGAAGGGTTTACCACAGCAGATTCATCTGCACTGGCAATTTGGCAGCAGTTTTATGCTGGATGCCCTTCTTGATGTAACCCTCCATGGTGAGATGGGCTTGTGTCCATACCTGGGATCAAACCAGGGACCTTTTGCTTGTAAGGCAAATGTGTAAACCACTACACTATGGACAAATGAAAGAATAAATAAATAGTTTCAGTTTCATATAAATGTTAATAGTAAATATTATTATAACACAATTATAATAGTAAAAGTAATTCCCCCCGGGGATTAATAAAGTATTCTGATTCTGATTCTGATTAATAAATATAATACAGAATTGCTAAAATAATAATATGTCTCACTATATGTAACACTTATCTATAAATTATTCATGAACATTTCTAAAAATTACAAACTTAAAGAAAATCATATAAATAAATAAATAAATTCCCTCTGACTGCCACCCTTCCACAGAGACCTTTTCAATGAACAGTAGATGGATCAGCTGAAGGATCAGTTGCATCTCTCAGGTCCTGTGTCAGGTCAGTATTTTTTTGTATTTCTCTGACTGTCAGATACTGTCCATCTGCTGTAGATAGGGTTTCTTTTGTTTGACACGTCTTCTTTTGTCTTCCACTTGTCCAGTTTCCTCAGATTCTTTAAGGACACACTGCACACCATGCTGAGATGTGCCAAGGTTTCAGCTAATATCTCTTTCGGAATCACCTTGTTGGTGCAAAAATATGTTATGTCAGTCAAAAAGTGTCTTTGGCATGTTGTACAGATTCAGCTAGAGAACAAATGTGTTTTGCAACAGGCTGCGAGTAACAAAGTGCATAAAGAGACAGTTTAACTCAAACCCAAACCTAAATATTTTTTGACGTGTGTCATTTAGATTGATTGCTTGCTTTGCTTCCTGATTGCCAAGACTTGGGAGAACATTTCATTAAAAACAAGAGTTACACCTTCTCATTGCCTAAGGTTAGAGTTCGGGTTGGGGTCATCACTGGTGACAACTCAGACCTCAGAGGGTTAAAACTGGTTCTCTGCTAAGTTGCCCGTTCAACGCTTTATTTATGCTTGAATAATAATAATAGGTCAGTGTTAAGTGGCTTAACTAACAAAGACATTTCTCTGAAAATGGTCAGAAACAAGAACTGGACTGAAAACGAATAAGCAGCCAATATCCAAAGTGCTTCAGCAAGCCTGGAGATCTGTTGCTTAAGACCATTTTAAAAATGACAAATCTATAAATACAAATTCTACAAATTCTATAAATACATTTTTAGATCAATAAATTAATAAAACTGTAAGAAATTGTTTAAAGCTGCCAATATTGCAGCAAATTTCTTCAAACGAATGACTCAAAAATATAATTTCATAACAGCAAAATTACATGTATTGTACGTGTGTTACATGTAAAGGAACACTGATAGCATTTTGTTTACAAATGCTGCTTTATTTATATAGTAATTAAGATTAAAAAATTCAACGATATGCTGTAACTATTATAGAATGATAACTAACACTATCATATGATGTAAATAAGTAAACTTTAAAAGTCAAGCTAAGCTTGTAAAATGTCTCACTTTCAACATCTGACATGTTCTCTATGTCCTTTAGTGTCCTTGTGGTGTGGTGGTTTACACATTCACCTCACAAGCAAAAAGTCCCCGGTTTGATTCCAGGCGGGGACAAAAGCCCCTCTCACTGTGTACGGTTGCATCAGAAAAGGCAGTGTGAAACCTCTGCCAAATTACCAGTATGGACTAATCTGCTGTGACGACCCCTAGAGGAGAATACAGCAGAGCAGCCAAAGGTACTTTTTATATTTTATGCAGCATTAAAACCTTTTTGGATTGGGGGTTGTAATCTAGTTTTGGTGGATCGAACTACACTGAAAAACATTAGAACTGATACAAATTAATAGAAAAACATTCATAGTAGTATTATTACATGTATTTGGGGCTTAAACATATTAATCTTCAGGTCTAGAGGGAACAGAGGACTCTACAGAATGACAGTGGATGTATACTCTCAGGTGTGTTCATCACTTTCTTGCTTACTGTAACTGCATGTTGATTATGACCATCTGGACCCACTTGTTGTTGTCAAACTTTCACGTTTCCTTATCAGCCAAACTAAAGCTTACAACCTTACCGTTCTTACAGAAATCTGTGCCTCCTTCCACTGTTCTGCCTTACGCTCCGCCATCATGAACCTTCGAGAACACCTTCAGGCTACGCAAAGTTAACTTCGGAGGCCGCACTGGCTCATTCTGTGCGGACGTGCTGGTTCAGGCTGTGCTTCATGCCTTTTGAGGACATTTTCAAGGCCTGTGACCTTTCCGAGCGTCCCGACCCTGAAGTGCAACACAGCTTACGAAACATCGAGTTTGTTTACACAGCCTCAAAATAGCTGGTGGTCAAGCTAACAGCGAAGCATCACGCTGGAAGCATGAGATCTGGGCGGTCTTCCCATATCTCTGCTGTTTAAAACATCTATTATCAGCCAGGTTTCGTGTGGGTGCACAAAACTGTAGCTCCAGCTCTTTAACTGGGTGTTATCTGAAGATGAAGGCCTCTCTGCCATGTGGCTCTGCCTGCACTGGCAGAGGTTTGCAGCGAGAACAAGGTGCACGTACATGTTTACTCGATGCTTGGGTCATTTGGCAGTCAGGCACCATGTCCTCCTACGCTCTGTCAGAGTAAGGTGAACCAGGCTTTACGGGGTTGTGAAAGTGAGCAATTCATGTATTGTTCATTGTATTCTGCGGAGCCGATGTCAGCATGATACATCATGGTGTTTTGTGCAAAGAGAGGGACCTGCTTCAGCACGCCAAAGCCCAAATTTACAAAACCGAAAGGCACACAAAGTCACTCCTCGCGAACTCGGGGCTGAAAATAAGGCGCTCAGAAGCCAGCGGGCCCATTGGTTCAGGCACAACATCTGTCGGGTATAAAGTAAACTGGAATTTTTTGGGGTCGTTTTATTTTTTTTTATTCGCAACTCCTCATCATGAAGGTTCAGGTTGTGTAATAACGTCGTCGACTTCCAAGGCTGCGGTTGTAAATATGAACTGTCACGCATCGGCATTCTTCTGGATGGAAACAATGACAAAAAGCAGCACAAAACAAAAAGCTGAGGTTTTTATTTAGAGCTTGAAGCTCGGCGCCGCTTTGCGCTGCAGAAAATCCACCTCAGGCCGAGCACACGTAATTTATTTAAAGCAAAAAGCCCAGCGAAAAACTGATTCACAGCCATGCAGAGGCAGAGCACGTGACACAGCTGACAGACGTGGTGCTGCTTTCCATGCAAGAATTAGGCAACGCATGCAGCAAAGCTTCAGATGATTAATAACAGAAAAAAAACTTTCTCTACCCATCACTTTATTAAAATAAGAACTGACTGATGTGATGAAAAACAGATGTTTGTCGCCGCAGAGGGACCTCGCGTTCCCTCAGGATCTGTTAATGAAACAGGAGCCAGCTTAAGGCCAAATCAACAGCGTGTTGTAATGATGCCCGTACAGGTTAATGATACAGCTGTGTCAAAAAGAAAGCTTTAAACCTGCCCTTCCTGCGTCCACAGGAATGAAGAGCAGCCATGCGCTGCTGCTTAATTGATTAAATGATCATCAGCCTAGAAAAGCAGAAGTTTTGGCAGTTTGAGGCAACAATCTTCCCAGGAGCGGTGTGTTTTGCATGTTTTATCTGCTGAATATTAAAGAAACCTTTGTTTTATTTTAGATCTTTATTGGATTTAATTGGTTTGGGTTGTTGTAGTTTGTATACTGTAGTTACATTGTGTGCAGAGTTGCTGTTCTGCCACTGTGAACTTTCCCAAACTAATTGGTTGACCCGATCTGAACAAAAATGTAAGACCAAGGGGGGCAATCCTCATTCAGAGGCAGGTGGCTGTCTGAAAGCCAATCAGAGGCTGACATATAGAGCCGCAAGCTGGACAGGCAGTGAAAAGCTAGCAGAGGACGCCAAACAGGGAGGGCGCGCACCAGGGAAGTCAAGAGGAGGCGCTACACAGCTGCTGAAAAGCTGCTGAACACCGCAGAACAAGAAGGAGAGACTGCACAGCAGTGGCCATGACAGTAACGAATCAAGGTGCTGCAATGGCCTAGTCAAAGCCCAGACCTCCACCCCATTGAATTGCTGTGGGGGGACCTTAAGAGAGATGTGCATGAACAAATGCTTACCAACCTCAATGAAATGAACCAATGCTGTAAAGAAGAGTGGACCAAACTGTGCGAGACTGATAAGGTCATACAGAAAATCATGACTAAAGGTAGCTCTACAACCTATTGAATCATGGGGTGTACTTCATGTACTACATTTCACATGACTTTAGATGAAGTTTGTTGTACTTTCAACATTAACCTGCTTTGATCTGCATGTTATTTTGTTAGTTAGCTGAACCTGGAAGTGAAGCTTTCGTTACCTGTTTTGTAACGATGAATGTATGACGGCTTCACAAAAACCGCTTTGGTCGGCGGCGACTGAGTGGTGGTTACAGGAGCCTCTGATGAAATGAGAACCTCAAAGTGGAAGTGAAACTGTATAGAAATTACGAACAAAGAGACTCACCTTGTGCACAAAGTCATCTTACTTTAACCCTCAAGTGCCCAAACTATTTTAGCAACTTAAATGACTGAGTGGAGTCAATATATTTAGTGTTATTTGTGTTTCTCATCCTATACTGTTTCTGTTATCGATGACGGATCTTCTAAAATGTTCTAGCGCCATTAATTACAGTTTTTGATTATTTTTCATGCAAAAAGTTTAACCCCACGCCCCCCACCCAAATTAAGCCCCGTCACACCTTAACAATTTAACCAGCGTATGCTGACTCATCACAATTTCTCTAAAACACTGGCATACGCAGAACTATGATGGTTTTTTTTTTTTGGCATTTTGGACATATACATAACGTATTTGTAACTTATATATAACGTTTCAATAACTTATAGATAACTTATACCAAAGAATGCTTAGCGTGTTACTGGCGTTCACAACATATGCATAGCATGTTGTAGCCTATTCGCAGTATCAGCATCACGGTTGCAGTACAACATCGCCATCATGTGAAGAAAAACTCGAAGGATGCTGCCAAGAAGTCTCCTGGATGTGGATGTGGATGTGAACACATGGAGGAACCATCATCACCCGCACCCTCATCACCCTCATGCTCACCCTGTCATGGAGATGATGCAGGTTCCAACGCCTCTCGGGCATCGGCATCGTAGCTGAGTCCATGGCCGACACCTACTCTCAATATGCCATTATAGCTCTAAGTTAAGCCCCTGTCACACCTTGACGATTTAACAAGCGTTTGCCCACGTATGAAAAAATCTGAAAATACGCTGGCGTACATTGATTAAGTTATTGGTAAGTTTTGTATAAGTTGAGAGCACGCTGGTATTTGTCGTAGTACAGTGAGGTTGCTGGAAAAATTTGAGCTTTTTTTAAAATTTTTTTTTTTGGGCCAAGATGGCGGCGCGACGGTAGCGCGCGGCCACTCCAGAACCAGGGTGGTGCTTGTTTCCCTGTGATTGTCCATGTTCTGACCCGGCATTCGGGTGTTCGGGTGTTGTGGACGCCGGGACAGTGGTAAGTCGGAGGTTCGAGGACGACCAGACGCCGTTGTAGCTCCGTCCACGGACGAGACTAACTGGCGATCTGGCGGCGTTGTTTTTCATGATCGCTAACTGACGATCCAGCGGAATTGTATGAACTGCCGGGCAGCGTCCGGGAGCCAAAGTTTTTGGTTTCCGCGGGGAGTATCGTCACGGGACTGATGCTGCAGATTAACAGTTTCTGTGAACTCCGATCTTGGCTTGCTGTGTGGACCGGGACTTCAGTCCTCAGTGCCGGTGGCCGGAGAAGAGGACATCGCGGGCGGGGTGTTGTGTTGGGCCGGAGGTGGGCCCTGGCCGGCTGGCGCTACCCTTGTATGGGGCACCAGGTCCTGGGGGAACGCTATATCATTTCACTGTGTATTTATATGTAGTTGAAATGACAATAAAGTAATCTAATCTA
>VUQH01001745.1:0-18747 GCA_015106775.1 Etroplus canarensis
GGACAGGTCTTTAAAAAAAAAAAAAAAAGAAAACATATATAAAATAAATTTTCATAAAATATTCAGTGCATTCTATCATCTTCAATGTTCTAACCTTGGTCTTTAACTATGAGACTGTGGCACAAATAAAATTAATCCTTAAATAAACATTGTTAAATATTTTAAAGCCTATTTCAAGGCAAAGGATTAAGTATGCCTGTCTGCACATCTTTTACGGTATTTTATTTAAACCCACATTCAGATATTCTCCACATAAGTCCATCAGAAAATTTAAATCTAATATAACCCACTGATACATGTATGTATGCATGAACAATATACACTATGTGGACAAAGGTACTGGGCCAACTACATATGAGCTTTTATGACATCCTATTCTAAATCCACAGACAACAATATGGAGTTGGTCCCCCATTTGCAGCTATAACAGCTTCCAGTCTTCTGGGAAGGCTTTCTACAAGATTTTGGTGTGTCTGAGGGAAATTTTGTCCATTTATCCAGAAGATCATTTGTGAGGTCAGACAATGATGTTGGGCGAGAGGACCTGGCTAACAATTTCCATTCTATTTCATCCCAAAGGTGCTTAATGGGTTTGAGGCCAGGGCCCTCTGTGTAGGTCAGTCAAGTTCTTCCACACCAAAGACATCTAACCATACCTTTATGGACCTCACACAGTCATGTGGAACTGAAAATTGTTTGCACAAAGCTGGAAGCATAGAATTGTCCAAAATATCTTGATAAGCTGAAGCAGTTGACGAGTTCCCGTCACTGGCACTGTGTAGTCAGGCAGGTCATGTTCTCCTGGCATTCGCCAGATCCAGATGTGTCCATTGGACTGTCAGTTAGAGAAGTTGATTCATCATTTCACAGAACACATTTCCACTACTCCAGAGTCCAGTGGTAGTGTGTTTTACACCACTCCATCTGATGCTAAGCATTGTGCTTGATGATGTAAGGCTTGATTACAGCTGCTCAGCCATGAAAACCCATGCCATGAAGCTCCTGGTGCATAGTTGCTGATGTTAATGCCAGAGGAGGTTTGGAACTGAGTCGGCAAAGTGTAGGCCACTTTCACACACTGTGTGCCTTAGCACTCAGCAATCCCGCTCTGTGACTCTACTTGATCTGCCACCTTGTGGCTGAGTTGCTGTGGTTCCTAGATGCTTCGAACATGCTTTGGAACATCTAGGTGAGAAAAAATTTCACCAACTGACTTGTTGAAATAGTGGCATCCTATTACAATATCAAATTCAGTGAGCTCTGTAGAACAACCCATTGTTTCACAAATGTTTGTAAAGGCAGACTGCAGGGATAGCTGTTTGGTTTTATAAACCTGTGGCAATGGGAGTGAATGAGCCACCTGAATTCAACGATTAAGAGATGTGGCCCAAAACCTTGCATTGTCCTTATAGTGCATCTATGATTCGATCCTTCTTTGTGGACATTAAAATGCAATCTTAACCTCTGCTTATTATTACAGTGTAAGTAATGAACTTACCAACTAAATAACGTGCACCATCATTGGGATCTATTAAGATATTGCAGCATATTGTAAATTAAAAATTCAAACTTGCTGCTGTTAAAATTACTTTTCTTGTTATACGAAGAAATCCATGTTATTATTTTATTGCTAAAGAAATCAGTGTTATTCTCAGGCAGTGTCTCATCAGTAGCATGTGTGCGTTTGTAGGCATGGTCACATGCATCTTTTGTTAGCAATGTAAACTTCATTAAGTTTTACAGAATCTGAAAAGCAGAGGAGTAAGTCTAACAAAAGGCATTCACAGAGAATGCATGCATCCCAGTTGAATCTCTTTTGTTTAAGTGAGCAAATTAAATATCAGGGCTAAGACAGGAGCAGCACAGTCAGTTAATTATGTCTAATAAATCTTGGTCCAAATTGCCCTCCAGGGGTGGAAACGGCTGCCGCGGGATGGAGGAACCGAAGTGGCACTTTGGTATTTGTTATTCTACCTTCAACAGATTACGCACGCTGACTTGTCATCCCTCATCCGGTTGGGCAAGTGAAGTGAAGGGAGAACGTCAACATGCCGTCGGTCACTGCTTCTGTTTACGTCACTGTAGCCTGCGGGGAACACACACTAATCAGCATCCAGCAAAATGCTCTGTAATTGGCTGTGTTTACTCTGTTTTAGCATGATTTCATGCCTGATTGGATTGTCGTATCCCATTTGAGGAAAAGGGTCTCCCACATATTGTGTGTGAGAGTGCGTCTACATAGGTCGGTATGCATATTTAGGGCCATGTATATGTGTGCGTGGGACTGAAGTGAGATGCCATGAAGGGTTTTAGATGAGGAAGTGAAAAACTTTTGTAATCACAGTGTTTTTTCTCCAGAATCAAATCTCAGTAGAAGATGCAGGTTTTGAAATTTCATTGCAGTGGCAAAAACTTCAGGATTTAGAGTTTTCTTTCACTCAACTTCACACTGTTTTTACTCTTACCATCATCTCAGTTCAACTCAGTTCAAAATACATCACCCTGACCAAAATGTTTCTCAAATGCAGAGAGAGAGAATATCCCGACGTAAGTATGGTGGGGTTTTAGGCCCATATATGCTGATCATGTGGGTTCTGAGGTCTGTCCCCAACAGTAGGCTCCCATAACACTCAGCTCTTTGTGCCCCTGTGTGTGAAATGACATTTGATAAATGTGCACCACAGTGGCTCATTGGTGCTCAGGTTTGGGGTTAAAGTTCTGTTGTGAAATAGGTACATGCTGCGTCCAACTACTGCATGTTTGGTTTGGGATTTTAGAAAAAGCTGAATGGATCTAGCAGTATGCTAGAGAAATTTTTAAGTAAAAACTTCTGGCGAGATTTTCCCAGCCTTTGTCTATTAGTAAAAACTATTCTTCACTGTTGACAATAAACTTTATTCTGCAATAAAATTCAAAATATGCTAATTAAAAAAAATAGAAAGAATTTGTGTCACATCCCTGGAGACTTTCAAAGATATTAGATCACAAGGGCTTCTTAATGTTTTATTCCCCTACACCATGTTTTTAGCTAAAACTGAAAACTGATATGTGTCTTTGAGGTATTTTTTCGTGTGTTAATAGTGCATTTGAGAGACATCTGAGTGAAAACAACTTGAACTGCGCCTTTCCAGAGGCTGTCCATGTTTGAATTGGGAACTATAAAAGGGGGTAGGTTGGGGTATAACTCAGGTGGGATTTTGCCATGAGGTAAATTGGCAACAAACCAATGATGAAGAGATGTCATAGATATGATTTAGAGGTTGGTTTTAGGGGTGCAGTGAGTAGCCTAGACAAATTCTTACAGATCTTGAGAGGGACATAACTGCAGTGATTCTGAACCAAGAGAACTAAAAATCAGATCAATGAGTAACTTGAGGCCTACAGGACGGACAAAAATAGACTGTTGGTATCGTCTCTGTTGTGAAAACTGCTCGTAGCTATTGTGGTGGTTGTACAAGATTGTTTGCATTTATTGTAATAATATTTAGTTAGTCGGTCTATTTTTAAATTACTTTATTGACTGAGAATTTACTTATGTAGTCAAAAACATTAAAAAAATAATAAAACATAACCATTAAATTCGCAATGAAAGAAAGATGTGCTAGGGCAATGAAAGTAGTTTGGCAATAAAACCATGGATGTACACTTACACAACTGAGAATCTTAAGTAATTAAATACAATGTGAAGTGGGCAATGAAGAGGATTGTTACAGAGTAGGCCATGGAGAGTATTTACACTCGTTATTGAAATTAACCTCATCCAAATATCTCTCTGGGTCTTCTGCATGGCCGTGGAGCAGTTGGTTTGTTGCATTGCATGGGGCCAAGAAAATAACTGAATCAAGTTACAAACTGTTCTCAAACTCTGGAACCACACAAGTGGGGTGCAGAGCCACTGAAGGTGGGATGTGGACAACCAGATGAAAAATATGAAGTTAAACTAGAGTGAACAGATTTGAGATTTTATTTATTTTATATATATATATATGTATATATATATATATATATATTTAATAGCAAAAAGAAGCAGATGTTTGCAGATGCCATTTTGCAAATGAACCTTTATGGCCTTGCAAAATGATCGATATAAATTCCAGGTGGGGACACAAGCCCCTCTCACCACTGAGGGTTGAGTCAGGAAGGGGATCCAGCATAAAACCTCTGCCAAATTACCAGTGTGGATTAATCCACTGTAGCGACCCCTTGGGGAGAATGCAAGGGAGCATTCGAAGGTACATTTGAGGGTGTGAACTTTATTCGTCTTCTGAAGAGGGACATGTAAAAAAAACTGTGTTTGATAACCATTGCTTTCAGCCATTCTTCTCACTGGCCACAGCTCTTAAAAAAACAGAACATACACAAAGCAGCTGAATAACAGAGTTAGATGATCTGTGGTGTAACTTATAATATCATGTCTGCAGGAGAGCAAAAGTAAAAGTTTACTTGGGACTGATACAGAAACATCACCCCCCCCCATCTTTTGTGTGTTTATATTTGTAATATCTCTTACTTTGATAGGAATAAAATGTAAATAGGACAGTGCTGTCTTGCTGTCACTGCAGTCTTAACAATGGACTCCAACAGCCCAAACTTAAGAAGAACTTGGGTGAGTTTTTTTAGCCTGGATTTCTGAGGAATCAATGCTTTGACCAGCAGCAACCATCTCTGCAATATACCAATGTTTCCTTTGTATGTTTTGTGAGAACAAGTCACCCAAATGATTTCAGACTCAACACTTTACCTCCTTAGATTTCCGGCAATACAATATCCAGGTTTGTAAAATATCAAATGAACAGTTATTGAGCAACAACAGATTCATACACACATAGATTCTTCATTTATTAGTGAGGTTAACTTTTGTATCATAGCATTAGAGTAACGTCCTGCATCTGGTAGTGAACCCAGAGCTGTCCCAGCTTTGTTGGAATGGGTGGGAAAACAGTAATCCACAATGACCAGTCTTGTCAAACACATCCTCTAAACATGTCATTCTGAATCCCCTTCAAGAGCTGTGCTGGGCCGTACTTCCCAGGGCCCTGTTAACACTCCAAACATTCAGAGTCACAGACCCATGTCCCCAGCCATGCTCTTTAAACACTTGTTAAAACTTACAGTTTTGCAATGTCAACAGCATGAGAACAACCCTTCTGGGGCTGCTACTGCACTATGCACACAGTGGAACCCCAATGCAGAAAAAGAAAAGAAAAGTGGAGAATGAGTGAAAAAGAGAGCAAGAGAGAAAGGCAGTGTGTGTGAGAGGAAAGCAACAGAGGGATGAAAAACTCCACAGTGGCTGTGGTGCCCCTGCTCTCCTCCTCCTCCTGTCTACTTCATGAAGGATCTGATTGAGAGACAGACCAACCCAACTCAGAGCCATTCAACCAAAATGCTCCTATGCCCCAACCTGCTGTCTAAACCCCCTAAATTAGACTACTGAGACCCTAGGAGCAAGGCTTAAATTACCAGAACCTGTGAAACCTTGGCAGGCCTCATCACCCTGAATGGAAATGCTGTGCAAATAAAAGCAGACTGGCCTGTCTTCGCTCTCTCTCTGTCCACAGATGGATGGTGAAAGGCAACATGAGCCTCTATGGCAGAGACTGGAGGAGTAGTTAGCGGGTTTCCCTTCTGGACCCTATAGGTCCCAGAGTCTAGTTTAGTATACCCCATGGAAAGTCTAGGCAGTCTGAGGAGTTTCCACTGTTTGCCAATACAGGCTCAGTCAGAAAGAACAAAAGGAACTGAATGAGTAATAAGGTCAGAGAACAGTGAGAATGACGAATCAAAATGTAAAAACAAAAAAAAAAGGAACAACAGAACACCATTTCAGAGATGTATTTGATTAGAAATTAACTGACATCCTAAGGCTGCTCTGGGCGAGGGCCTGCTTATTTTCTACTCCAGAGGTAAGGGATAGTGTGGATAATTTCCCCTTTCTGGAAATGGTGGTGGCAACTAGACATGCGGTAAGCCACCCAACCAAATAATTTTACACTTTCAGTATGATGCTATTCCATTGCATCATGGGAACTAAAACAATGTAAACACAGACATCCAAAGACACACGTGCATTTCTGCAACCTTGTCTACACATGTTCAGCTGGCTATTGTCTGCCATACGTAACAAGGTTAGAGGAGCCAGCAGACAAATGGATACTGAGCAGGTGAAATTGCTAGACAGCGTATGTGCCTGTGAATGTTTTTAGGCACTGGCTATGTATATGGAAACTGAGGCATCAGGAGAGTAACGGCAGGGGGTAGATTAGAACACACACCCCAGAATGTGAACAACGGGAAAATAAAGTTGTAAGCTGTATGCAACAGAGCATAGACAAAATTGTGCCTACTGGGCAACGGGAAATGGCCACAACTTAGATGTGTGAAATCTAGGACTTTCTGCAACTCTTTTCTTTTTTATTAATTTTTTTTATCCTGATGTGATGAAGGAGAAATGTAATTCATCTGTGAATGTGTGAAGACAAGCTTCCTCCCCTTTCCCAACGTAAGGTGTCGGAAATAAGAGAAATGATTATGGAAGGAGAGGGGAAAGGAAACTTAATGGGAGGAAATCATTTAGACTTTTCAGTCATTTTAATGTCCTCATGTCTGTTTCAAATCATCCTTGAGGGTACGGACACACTAGTCTATCACAAGACAGGGTTTTATTGCAAACCTATTCAACACACACGAACTGGTGTTGTTTATAATGTAATGTATTCTTAAAAATCTGTTGACTCACAGATGCAGGAGAGTAAGTGCAATGTAGAAAGCGGACTTATTGTTTGATACATAGCTCTGGAGAAAATAGTGCTATATTGTCCTGCATGTTTGGAAAAATGCAATGATTTACTAAACAATGTACTGTAAAAGCAAATATATGCTGTGAGATCATTACAATAGTCTTCACAAATGCCCTTAAACCTTTCTTTTGCGCATTAAGTAAGACACCCTGGAGTCAAAACCTCAACTGCTGCCTCTGCCTGTTCACCAAGCCTGAGGCCCTGTGTCTTCTAAAGACCTGTTTGTTCACAACTGGAGCACAGCAGGTGTTTGAGCAAAGTGCAAGGTGGAATTGTGTGCCCCACTGCTGCTGCAAGGCTCATTTATTGAAATGCTCTCAATTTCTCTGCAAAATACACTATGCTTTCAGACTAGGAAGTACACCTTCCCATCAAGTATGGGTAAAAGATGCCAGTGGTGGGGAGGCACATCTTAAGGGGATTGCAAGCCTGCATTAAATGATTAATATAGTATGTTCTAAAGCAGTTTGTTTAGTTGCAGACCTTCATTTACTTGTCAATGATGTGCCTTTAACTGGGAGGCATTGTAGATTTACAGTACATCTGCTCCTCAGTCCTTGCTTTTTCAAGACAACCTTTGACAATAATAAAGTGGAAGCCAATCAAAATCAGATAGACCAGTGGATCTTTACCGAGTAATTGGGAATCTGTGTAATCGTTAACCTTGGCTCAGAGTAGTAAGTTAATGAATCAAATCAATACCTCTCTCTACTGATCCATAATTATTTGAAAAGAGATGAAAAATTAAACAGGCTGAGCCTATGAGGTTATCATGCCACGCAATTAGTCCGCCGTAGGGAGATTATGTTACCTAGATACCATTGGGGAAGTATAATTTCTCTTACAGATGGAGTTTTTTTTAATGAAGAGTGCAATTACCTAAATAGGTCAGCCAAAGACACACTGCTGCTGCTGTTGCTGCTGCTGCAGCATGCTGCTTCTCAACATACCTGAGAGAAAGCTCCCGGAGAAAAAAAAAGGAGAGAGAGAGAGATTAAGAGAGCACTGTTTGCAACTGCTGCAACTTCCTTCACTATCCTCCTCTTTATCTTCCTTTTTTATTGTTTCTCACTCTCCTACTGAAGCTCCCTGGATGGTGCAGCTTCTGTGTTTTCTAATTAAATAGTGCATATATTTAAGTCTTTGTTATGCAGAAAATTACACTTTTCTTCAATTTCTTTTTTCTCCAAATCAGGCTTGGGTGATTTGTCATGAAAGCAACATGTGCAATAAGTGAAAATGTGTTGTCTGCTTGAAATCAGCGAGAGGGGATTTTTTTTTATGTCTTTGTTCTGTCCTTGCATGCGCCAAGTTATGTTGTTGGTTGTATCATTATTTATGTTCATCTTGCCACAACTGCAACAAGAAGTTATGCCACAGTTTTAGAATCACACAATGTACACAAGTAATGCCTGATTTTCAGATCATTGCAATGAATAGTGAACTTTTTGTAATATACATTTTTTCCTTTGAAATTTTAATTTGGAATTTGTAAATGGCCTATAATGAAACATACAAATTATATATATGGCAAGGAGTACAGTATTAACCTCGATGTTTTCCTGGAATCCATTCCACTGTGTGGTATCTTGAGATTCACTTGGAATAAATAAAAGCATTACACCATCAGTACTGATGTTATGCTGTGAAATTGCCATAACCACTTCCACTTTGTGTTTATATTTTGCAATGCTGTTGCAATTAGGGAAAACATATAGTATACACTGAACTCAGCAGGGCACTAATACAGAAAGGCAGGTAAAGTACTCCTGTAGTGCTAACCTTATAGTCTGAGCTGAAACACAGACTGCAAGGTGATGTAGCTGTAATGAAAATTGTGTGGCACATAAAGAAAGTGAATTAAAGAACAGCCTTCAAAGGGTGCCACCTATAAATACGTTTTTGTTACATCTGATCCAAAACCAACCCTGTAAAAGTAGGTGCTAATCTCTGCATGCATGATATGATTGAAAGGAAAAAATTGGCACACGCTTTCTCTCCTCAGCACAGAACGAGTGACCTTGTGAACCACCAAATGGTGCCTGTTTCAGGTTCTTAATGTGGCAGGTGCCTTGATCACGATTCAACCAATTTGTCAACAAGCGCTGCTTTCCTGAAACTTGGCAGAGACTCCACCACAGATTCCAAGTTGAAACTTGGATGATCACATTCCAAAGCTGGAGGAGTTTTATTTCTCTCTGATATGTACCCCTTTGTTCTTGTGCTGAACTACGCTTTAAAAAGCACACTTTACCAACGCAAAGGGGAAAACATCATATAATACTTCAGGTGTCCCGATAGACAGTAATTTGATCCTGAGTGATAAGATCTGCAAATGACAGGGATGGCGTATTCATCCTGTCTTTTTGATGGACAGGCTCTGCCCAACCCTCCTACACACTGACACATAGGAAATATGTTTCAGGGAATGACACTAGCATACCCTCTTACACTTAATCATTGTCAATCACTCCGCGCACTTGGCTCATTGGGTAATAGGAACAGATCCAACATCACATCCCCTCCAATCTGTTTGGCTCTCGCACGGGAGGTGCATGCTGTTTTCATGCCTGTGTGGGATGGCTTCAAGCTGTTTTCTTATCAAAAGGCCCATTCAGACATTCTCTTTGAGAGGCATCACAAACCTCAGATCTCACAGCCTCCTTTCAACCACATGTCTTCATTTAAGAGGCCAGAATCAGATTTGCTGCCACGAAGAGCTGTCACTGTTAAAGAATGGGATGTGATTTATCATTCTGAACCACACACAGGAAAGATAACCAGAGCTAGTATTTGTACGCATATGTGCGCAAACATGCATCCACACACCAACTACCCACCCCTTCACCCTTACACCTCACATAAATACCTAAAAAACAGATCAACACATGCTCTCAAGCTCACTCATCCCCTGGCTCAATCAGTCCTATATGTTTTCACACAAAACCACAATTTCACACAGAGGCTTTTTTGCCCCTTATGCTCTTGCAGTGAAGAGTTGGATCTCATGCTTTTTACAAACTGCAACTACATCACCTTCCACCCAGGGATCCTGTCTAAACGTTCTCTTTTAAACCTCCACTAACAGTCTCATCATTGATTTTATGTCTGTGTTTTTTTTTCTTCCTCGGGTTGTAAGCAAGCAAACACAGCTGAACCCTAACACCCTGTGTCCCACTGTGTCTCCCTCAGGGTGTTCTCATCACAAAACAGCTACACAACAACTCAGAGTGAAACACCCTCAGCAACACAGGCCATAGAAAGGCAAAGGTGACAGGAGCAAGTTTTTTTCACCATTTCAAACGTACAGAGCCATCAAATAAACTTCTCGCTCTCTCAACATTGGGAGGCTGAGCATAGTTACTTCTCCAAAGAAATAGTTTCTCTTAACTCTCTCTATCCATTTCTCACTTTTTACCCTGCCATTTCTCTTTCTCTCACAATTTCTCTCTTGCTCTCTCCAGTTGCTGCTTATTATTTCTTTGTTGAGGAGTATGTGATTGCCAAGATTGCTTCGTGGCTGTCTCTTCTGAAGTTGCTTGTTTCAACGGAAAGGCAGAAAAGTCTCAGATTCTCCACTTTAGATCTCACAACCTCTTTCTTCTCCTTGCCCTTTTGTGCTTTCTCTCTCTCTCTCTCTCTCTCTCTCTGGTGCTTTTTTGTCAAATGTTTCAGCATATAGTGGTTTCAGTGGGGTAAATAATCATCATAAGGTGTGTTGAGGGTAGGGGGTGAGGGGGTGAGGGGGTGAGAAGACTAAACTTGCCAAAGACTGCAAGTGCAAAGCTTCTCTCCTGTCCCTGTTAGCTCAGCCATTTTTGAGCGGTCAGGCTGTCTTGCCACAATCACACGCTGGCGCCACAATTGCCTAGACCAACTGCAACCCTTTCACTGCATAATGAATACATCCAGAAATAAACTAACCACTCATGCCCCGTTGCTTGCCCCCTGTGCGCATATGTACAGAAGAAAGGCTAGAGTAATATTTGTGTTGTGCCGTGGATAGTGGCATGCTTACCTGGCTTCAGGACGTCGTGTGGTGATGGTGTGGTTATGGTTCAACACAGAACCAGTCAGTAAGAGAGAAGTGACCACTGAGCGGTGTCACCTTTTGGAGAGATCGTCCAGACCCCTGGTCTAGGGAATGCTGGGAAGTGATAAAAAATGACCAGAGAAGAAGAGAGGTGTTTCTGTTTACCTCAAAATTGTTGATGTGTAATTTTGCTCACGCTTAAATGGCACGTGCATGCCAGTAGGTGCATGCAAAATATGCATGTATGAGCACATACCAAACATTTTGCTGTTCAAGCAGTACAGTATAAGAAAAGGACTTTTGTGTGATTCAGTTCCATCTGCATGTCTGTTTAAATGCCACAAGAGATAAATATACCTGCACCAAACTCACTGGCTTGAGTCTTGATTGTGCATGAAGTGGTCGGATCAGAGCAGTAATTTTCCACCTCTACACTCAGCACCTCTTCAGTGTACCTTAAAGAGTGTTTCTGTGATGTAGTGTGTTTGTATGTGTGTGTGTGTGTGTGTGTGTGTCCATTGCATATTTTGTATGCTTGCACATATTTTGTTCCTCTACATTTGTGGGATTTTTTTTGCTTGTTTTTTGTGTGGCCATTCCTGTATTTGTCTTCTGCAGTACTTGTGTGGCAGTGGCTGCATTCCTTCATTTAAATTGCTGTTTGATTCGTTTATTTTCATCTCATCTCTCTAAGCAAATAAAAAAACACCTATGAAATCAGATACCACAACATTTATTTTGCATTTCCATCTGTAATAAATGAAACCAATTAAGCCGTACTTTTAAATTAGGGAGGAGGCAATCCTAATTTTCTTCTTAAGTGCGGTTTCCACGGCAATCAGAGGCCTCTGCAGGGGGTCGGGAATGGAGGCGTTGGGTGGGAGCGTGCACAGCAGGGACAAACTGACTGAGTGCAAGTGCTTACTGCACTCGCAGCTGAATCTTCTGCTGGCATGCACTTTCTCTTTCACATACACACACATATGTCAGAGCGCACACACATGCACACAAATTCATACAGAGAGAGAGTCAATATCACACAAACATTTTCACATATTCTCTCTATTCATTCAGCCTCATCTACAGGCTTTATGTGAAACTGAAGGTTATAAAAGTGCTCCATTTTATCTTATTGTTGTCACTTGGTTCGGTGATTCACACAGTGATTCTCATAGTCTTTCTAATATGTATGTCTGACACTGAGACATCCTCTTATGTGTAGGCCTCTTCTTCTTATTTTCCTATGAATTAATTTGTCCCCGGGCAAATGTGGATGTGACAGCTTCCTCAATCTGTTAGCAGAAGTATTCACGGTTCCAGTCAGAATATTAGGAAACTTGGCCCTGTGTCATTGTTTCTTGTCATGTCTGGCTGGATTCTCTCTTCTCCTCTTATGAGTATGAACTGTGATTTTAAGCAGACAAATTTTATTTAACCATAGATCAAAATGAATTATTGTTCATTTTTACATATATTGGAGAAAACCAATTTTACCTTAGAAGAAGAAGACAAGGACTTTAATGCAGACAGAAGCAACTTGTAAAACGTAAAATGTCTGTAAAACGGTGACATCAGAAAGTTTTGTTTTGCACAACGACTTCAAAATTAATAAACAAACTAGCTGAATAAATAGAAGCTGTGCTGAAATGTTGACCATGTAAATAGACATACAAGCAGGCAGGCCAGTTGTGAGTATTTATAGCGTCAGTTCGGCATCTCTTACAGGAAGCTCAGAGCTTTTGAAAATGTTCTATAGTTTGGAATAACACAAATATGCATTTATGCGTTTTTCTCTTTAGTGTTACTTAAAAGGTAAAGCCTACGTTTTGAGTCTTTTCTAAAGTTTACATGAATCAGCAGTAAAATGTTAAAACTGTTTAAAATCAGATCAACGGCTGGATTCATTGGGGTACACTGATTTAAACAAACAGCTCTTTATCTAAATTGCAGGACATTCCAGGATAAATTAATAGTGTTTGTTGCTGTTTTTAAACTGAAGAGAATTAAAATGCTATAGTGTTTCGCTTAACACATTTTACACATAACTAAAACAAGAAAATGCTAATTCATCTTTATAACTTTAGTACAAATTTTGTTCTGGAGCTATTGTCAGTGTATCTCAAAATGAACACTGCATTACTAATGACTAATCAATGACCAAAATTTAAAAGCACAGAACATGGCATAAATTTACCTTCTGGCTGCCCCCTTGTATTATCCCCAAGGGATCGCTACAGTGGATTAATCCGCATTGGTAATGTGACAGAGGTTTTACACCAGATGCCCTTCTTGACGCAACCCTTCATGGTGAGAGGGGCTTGTGTCCCCAATTGGAATCAAAATAGGGACTTTTTTCTTGTGAGGTGAATGTGTAAACCACTACGCTATGGGGACACTAAAAGCAACGAACATAATAAATGTTATAAATACTTATATTTTGTGACCTGCCATTTCAGATTTGATAAATAGCTGGTGAATATAGACAAGTTTTTTCAAATTGAAGACTCTGACTCCAACTTTTATTTGGTACCTTAACAGAACTTTCCTTGTAAACAATTAAAACTTTCCTCTTGAACATGACTGCTACACCTACAGTTCCTGTAGTCTGGCAGGCATTTTACTCTCTGGTGAAGAAAGAGGAAAAGAAAGACAATCTGGCATTCAATCTATCACATTGGCTCTGACATAGCTGTCTTAGAGTTTGAAAAGGCAGCTCAGACACAACAGTTGTTAGTCAAACAGACGTATTCCACAGGCACGAGGCTGGAGAGGCAGAGGAATAGAAAGAGAGGGATGAAAAGAAAAAGAAAACACACAGGCCTTCCTCGGAACGGTATTCATAGTCTGGCTGTTTCAGGTTCATCTCTCATTACTCCTGGGTGCTCTCTCAAGCTTAGCAGAAATGGATTACGCTACACAAAGAAAGGAATAATCATCCTATTCTCCTCCTCCTTCTCTGATAAACACACGCCACACACGGACACTTCCACGCTTACATACGTGCGCTCATAAACATACGCACACTCTCTTCCAGTTTGTTGTTTTGCCATACACACTGAGGGAGCTTTGTGTGGCTCTGAGTCTCTGAGTGTGGTGCTCGTTCACTGACTGCATGCCAAGGGACTCGTCAATTATCTCCCCAAACGCACCCAGTCCTCAGGGGGAAAAGGCAGTGAGGGAAACGTCCCTGTTTTTGAGGGAACCTGGAGTTTGCAACATTCAGTTGAGTGACAATACATTCACGCTCTAATTCTAGGCTAGCAAATGTAATGTCACACTCTCTCTCTCTCTCTCTCTCTCTCTCTCTCTCTCTCTCTCTTCCTTTGTCTCACTCTTTTCTGCTCTCCTTGTTCTTCTTATCATTCCAACTTTGGGAAGTTGGAGCTCCTAAAGGCTTTAGTCAATGTGTGTTCTGGGTGGTTTTGAGTGGATTTTGAGTGTCTGTTTATGCTTGCTTGTGTGTGTGTGTGTTTTTTGCATTAAAGAGTGTATGCTTGCAGTTTGATCTTTTTATCTAATGTAGGCAAGGTAGTACTCCCTAAAGATTTATTTTCCCTAAGAAAATTTAAGAAATGTCTGCAAAAGAAAAAACAAACAAACAAAAGAACAAAATAACAATGTTATAATATGTTATCATATTCATATAATTAACTGTGCAATGATTAGCATTTTCTCCTTTTAAGCATGAAACGTAGGAAAGCTTTAGCCCTTTGTGTTAATATATCACATCGACCCTTTCATGAATTCAAAGTTTGAACTCACAATAATTTCATATAGAAATAGTCTGATGACTTTTGACTAACTATATATAATATGTTTTTAACAGATATCTTTACAGTTTTTGAAGCCTTGAAGCCTTGAGTCTAACTTATAATTGCTGTGTGTTCTGACAGTCAGTAAGCAGATTGTCTCAGTGGGAATGGCTTCAAAAAAAAAACTCCTTGTCCATGTTTGTCTTGCCGGGATGACTCACTATATCTGTGAATGTTGGGCTGTGAGGATACTTCTACCTGGTTAAATTAAAGAGAATATGAATAATAGATGGAGAGAATGACACTTCCGTCGCCAGGGGTAATGAAAGACCGACTCCTAGCTCTCTCTTGTCATTTCTCTGACTCACCGAGAGCGCTAATAAAGATGACACTTGACAGCTAACGAGACCCATCACGAGTGGAGACATGCACACATACACAGAGAAAGAGAGAGAGAAAGAGAATGAGAGAAAAAGTAAGAAAACAAAAGGACAGTGAGTGTCAATAGGGCATCTAACCTCTGACTGGACAAACACCTTGGTGTACTGTCAGGAACCAATTTAAGCTTTAGCTTTTTTTTTCAACTACTTAAGAGTCAACAGCTGACCATCACTCAGGGATTTAAACAATACAGAAACAGGCAGAGAGAGAAAGAGTAAGAGAGGGGAGTTTGTTTTACATATGTATATATGTAAGCGAAAAAAATAAATACATGTTATGGAAAATTTAGTTAAAAACATAGTAGAGGAAAAGACAGAAAATAAGATTTTAAGTCTGTCCATAAAGGCCCAGTGGTGTGTTGGAATAGGAAAGGTTGGGAGCTTCACCTCCAGCCTCCACCACAGAGTGCCCAAAGAGTGGGTGTGCCATTGTTTACTGTCCACAGTGTGGGTAAACAATAAACAATGAAAAGACTGAGGGATTGCCAGCTCCTCGCCCTAATGTTGCCTATTTGGAACCTCAAACACGCCCCCATGCTCTTCACAGCCCCTACTCACCACCCTCTCCCTCTACCCCCTTCTCTACCTCTGTTGCCTCCCCCCATTCAGATTCATCCACAGCCCCAGAAGCCCCAGAAACCCCAGAGGGGCGGTCGCCCTGCCTGCCCACGCTGCCCTCCAAGAAACCACGAGAGGGTGTGGTTCCGCCTGGAACAGGGAAGCCATTTATTTTGGGCGCATCTCTGCTGACTGACTCATGTGTTGACTGGAAAGTTGGCTGCATGCTCCATGGGCCGAGGCTCCACCAGCCCTGTGGGCTATCAGTCCTTGACCTGCTCTCCCTCCTTTTGGGCCCCCTGCACCTCAGCCCACCACAAGTTCAAATGCACCAGTAGCGACCCACTCCCATCCTCCCACCCACTCTCACCAGCCCTCATCACCACTCTATTTTTGTCTTTATGCTCACTGAGCCTGCCTTCTGCTGGTCTCAAATTAAAGAACTGCCATTGTTTTACATTGATCTTCATCTAGTGTTTTGCTGTAGCTGAGAATCTAAGTTAATGACGCAAATGTATCGCGTATCTTGTTTTGGGACCTGTTTTTCTAAGATACAACAAGAGATATAAAAAGAAAAGACAGTGAGAGCTGATCCTGTGTAGAAGCATAATCTGACTGATGTAGTGCCACAGAGGATGACAAAACAAAGGCTATCTGCATTGGGATAGCTTACAGTAGAAAACACCTTAACACCTACCAATACTATCTTCATTATTTTCTTTTTTTACTACTCATGTAGGCTGTGAAACTGTAAGACAATGACCATGTGGTTGTAAATTACACCAGATACTATATTTATCTGTGGGAGTACTCAAAATAAACACCATTTATAGAAGTAAAGAGGTTCCTAAGTCCAATAAAATAACCAGCAGTAAGTGTTATGAAACAAGTTATTTTTCTTATGCATAAAAAATAAGTGAAAAAAGCTCAATTTATGTTATGTGTGTAATAATTGAAATTTGCTTTTAATCTTACTTATCCAGCTGGCAAAAATATGTGTACTTTCTGTATCATGTTATAAAACATGGTATAAAACAAGCCCCCAAACAACTTTAGGCCTTTTTTCACAGTTGAGGCATTTAAAATGGTATATACGCAACAAACAAGAGGACAAGTGTCCATGATTAATAAATAAAGTGCCAGACTGGGAGCTTAGCTGTGGATCTGTCTTTTTCTTAATATAAACTATTTTGCATTGCTCATATTTTAATTCATTTCAATTTAAATTTAATCTAACCTTTATTTAACCAGGATAATGTGACTCTTGAGATTAAGAATCAATTTTTCAAGATTATCCTGGTTAAGACAGACAACAGCACAATCACTGGTAGTTGCTAAACTAATAACACACACAAATACATACAGTAATATATAAAAAGCATAACAATGTACTAGCAATAAAGAGTATACCAAAACAACCAGCATTTCTGAACTTCAATAACTTCAATAAAGCCAAAAACATCAATAAAGGGCAAGGAATAAGCCTTGAAACTGAAAACAATAACTTCCCACACTTTTTTGAAGAATGTAAGTCAGTAGGTTAAAGTAAGGCAAGAATAGCCTTATAAATAAGAACATACAAGTGGTTGAATCTGCAAAATTACAAAGCAGACCATACAACCCTAGCATATAACGTACACGCTTTAAGGTTTGTAATTAACCTTACTCATCCATGATATTATCCAGCATATGTAAGCACTGTGAAGATGCAGGCGTATAAATATCATCACCATAATGCAGCACAGACATAAAAATGGAACCAACAATTCTCTTACTTGCCTCAAAGGATAGGACTTTATAATAAAGTAAGAACTCAGACCTGGACTATAGTGATACATAAAAGGTTCAGTGGTTTGGAATTCTCATTTGAGGACATCCTGAATAATCATAATAATAATAATAATAATAATAATAATAATATGTGAAGCAATGGTAAATACCATATGTTCTCACATTATGATTTACCACTACTCCTCTTTGAGATGTACCTGCAACTTGAGTATCAAAATATTCTGAATTAATACATCAAAGTTTTTTATTTTTTTTAACAGCTTTTTATTATGTAGTGGTCAAAGGAAGTTGTGATGTAAGGTGCCTTTTTATCTTCTCTGTTTCTCCCCAGGGTTCCTATATTGCTCTTGAGATATCTGTGGGTTCCATGCTATGGCGTGGCGTGCTGACATTCCCTCCACACCCACACTGGCAGCCAATGTGCCAATTAGTGGCCTTCTCCGCAGGGGTGTATGGGAGGTGGAGAACATAGAACAACGAGAGACAGAGGAGAAAGAGCAAGAGAGAGTGTGTGTGTATTTTAGCGTCTCTAGATGTGTGTGTGTAAGTGTGTAACAAGGCCTCAGACCTCAGACATTCCTTTCGTTATGACCTAGGGTACAATTAAAGGGATGTCCCTCCCCTGCCTCCCCTCCTCGGTGGACCACATCAACGGAAGTCCTGGCCCAGCTGGAGGCTCTAATGATGGGAGGGAGGCCAGGTCGCGACCCTGGTGTGCCACCTCAGCGCCACACCCTTCCTGTTTAGGTCCAGACAGGGTCTACACCAGGCAAAGAGGAGAGGACAGGGTAGTCAGGGAGTGGGAAAGAGTTTTGCATTTGTAAAGATTTGAAAAGCTAGTTCAGAGAGGCTGGAAAAAACTAAAACTAGTAGTTATCCTAATTCTGACAGAGCATTCTTTTACTTCAGTCAGGATGTTCTTCAGCTTGTTATAAAAGTAAAGAGATGACTTTATGACTATTCTTTCCTTGTTTCTTCTCTTAAAGCATCCTAGCTTTGGACTAAATGATAAATTAAGCACTTTACAGACCAACATTACTGTAGCAAAGACTGAGATGAAAGGCACAGATGGGCTTTACAGAATGTGTGATATCTGGGTATTTGTTAGTATGCAGAGAGTTGTATTAAGTGTATCATGAGACTGTGGTCCTCATCCCTGCTATCATCAGACAACCACCCTGATGGAAAAGCTTGGATAATGATATGTCTGTCTGTCTGTCTGTCATGCCTCTGGATTTGCTTTCTCCGCTCGTGTAAGTGAGGAACAGCATGGGACATGAGGGGGTGGTAAAGTGTGTGTGTGTGTGTGTGTGTGTGTGTGTGTGTGTGTGTGTGTGTGTGTGTGTGTGTGTGTGTGTGTGTGTGTGTGTGGT
>VUQH01001751.1:2677-14029 GCA_015106775.1 Etroplus canarensis
AACAACAGAAGGGCATTAAAAAAAAAAAAAAAAAAAACACATGGACTGGCATAGACACTCATACACATGGACACAGGCATACACACTCATACACATAAATGCACACAGAGAGATACACAAGCACTAATTCAGTCACTCACATAGACACACATCAGATTAGTGGAGCCACGGGCTTTAAAGCCACAAACAGCAGGAACTTAATTGAAGCAGGCAGGAACCAAAGAATGTCCTGAGCGTGTCAAATGCTTTCTCTTGCCACTGAGGTTGTGACACAGACTTCTGAACCAATGGGTCATCATTATCAAATAGAGGCATGACTCACTCGCTTACACTCTCTTTCTGTATAACTCTCTCCATCCCTCTCTCCCTTTGTTTCCCCCTTCTTTCATTATCAATGAGACACATGACTGCTCACAGCTGCAATGCATCGAGGGAGCAATAAAACAGGTCAAAATAAATATTCTCTAGACACGCTTTAGACTCAAAATAGGATAGGCTCTGATGGACTAAGGAGAGAGAAGGGTGACGCAGGAGAGAAAGTCTGTGTCTCACCATGTGCCTGTCTGTACACAAAAGAAGATTTATTACATATCCATGGGATCTTTTCTATATAGTTCCACTGTTTAAGCTATGCGTTTTGAGATCTGATAGGTATACAAATGCAAAATATTTAAATCATTGGCAGCAGCATAGAATTGCTCTGTGAGTATTTTGGCAACTCATTCTGTCAAGGTGCATGCATGGACGTTGTTCAGCTTTTGGCCAATGCTGTGGTGTCACATCACTCTCCTTCCATGCACTGAGACCAATCTTTTTGTGTAACCACCTTGTAGTACCATATAAAAGGTAGCACCAGTGGATATCAATATTCTACATATCAAGCTGTAACACTTTAATATAGTCACAGAAGAAATTTCAAAGTCTGTTTTACTTCCTGATTTCTTCATCCACACACATAGGCCAACTATAAGCAAAACAACCATTTGTCACACTAGTTGTATTTTACCCTGTTTTGCTGCCACAAAAAATTACTGGGAATAATAAAGTCAGAAGCTGTTTAATACCTGTTTAATAAACACACTTATGATAAAGTGCCAGAACAGTGTAAAAAATACATTACTTTTCTTACATAGTATAACTAAACAGATATTTCTTAAAGCTTTGTTTCTTTACGTTTACAACCCTAACTCCAAAAAAGTTGGGACACAGTAAGATATAAATAAAACACAATGTAATGATTTGCAAATCGCATAAACCAATATTTTATTCACAAAAGAGCATGGAAAACGTATCAAAAGTTGAAAGTGAGACATTTTACTATTTAATGAAAAATACTAGCTCATCTTGAATTTGATGGCAGCAACACATCTCAGAAAAGTTGGGACGAGGGGAACAAAAAGCTGGAAAAGTAAGTGGTACTAAAAAGAAACAGCTGGAGGAACATATTTCAGCTACCTGAGTTAATTTGCAATAGTCCAGTAATGATTGGGTTTAAAAAGAGCAGCTTATAGAGGCACAGTCTCTCAGAAGAAAAGATGGGTGGAAGTTCAGCAATCTGTGAGAAACTGTGTCTATAAACTGAAGAAATTTCAGAATAATGTTCTTCAACATAAAATTCTGAAGACTTTAATATTCCCTCATCCACAGTATATAATATTATCAAAAGAATCTGGAGATATCTCTGTGCAGCGAGATGCTGAAAGGGATGATGAAAAATTGGATGCTGGTGATTTTCAAGCCCTTAGGAGGCACTGCTTTAAAAACAGACATGATTCTGTCATGTAAATCACTGCATGGGCTCAGGAACACTTTCAGAAATCGTTGTCTGTGAACAAAGTTTACTGTGCCATCCACAACTGCAGGTTAAAGTTCTATCATGCAAAGAAAAAGCCATATATGAACATAATCCAGAAACACTGTCATCTTCTCTGGGCCAAAACTCATTTAACATGTACTGAGGCAAATGGGAAAAGTGTTCTGTGGTGAGAAAAATCCAAATTCAATTTTTTTTTTAAATCATGGATGCCACATCCTCCAAATTAAAGAAAAGAGCTTGTTTGTCAACTGGCTTGTTTTCAGTGCTTAGTTCAAAAGCCTGCATCTCTGATAGTATGGGGGTGCATTAGTGCCTATGGTACTGGCAACTTGCACTTGCAAAGATGACTATCTCTACTGAAAGGTATGTACTGTACAGGTTTTAGAGCAACCTCTTCTTCAGGGAAGGCCTTGCATATTTCAGCAAGACAATGCTAAACCACATACTGCAGCTATTATAACAGCATGGCTTCGTAGAAGAATTGCCTAGAATGGCCTACCCGCAGCCCAGACCTTTCACCTGTTGAAAACATTTGCCACATTAAGAAATGCAAAATACCACAAAGAAGACCCAGGACTGTTGAGCAACTGGAATCCTATATTAGACAAGAATGAGACAACATTCCTCTATCAAAAATCCAGAAACTGGTCTCGTCAGTTCTCAGATGTTTACAGACTGTTGTTAAAAGAAAAGGGGATGTTACACAGTGGTTAAAAGGTTTTTTTAGATGTGTTGCTGCCATTAAATTCAAGATGGTACAGATCACTTCCTACCCCACTAGTACTATCAGTACAATCACTGATCATATGCCCAGTGAACACAAAGTAGCAATATGTTATTTTGATTTGTCGCCTTTGTGTACTGCTATTCAAACTGTAATTGCTTACAATCCTTGTTACTGAGTAAAAGGTCGAAATGTTCATTTCTTCATAGAACTCACAAAAGTAAATACCAATTATTATCAGTTTTACAGTGTAGTCACAGTCAAACCAAAAACACTCTGCCACCATGCATCATGTCAAATCACACATCAAGTGTTGCCCCTAGCACCAGTACGAAGCGTCACAGTGCAGCTCATCAACAGAACACACGCAGTGCAGCACAGCTATACAGACAGTCTGTGAAGACAATAAAATATTAGTCTGTCTTCTTATGGATTAGCTGCCTTCATAAAAGAGCTGGTCAATGTCCCTCCTCGTGTTTAACACACAACTAACTGCCTGTGAATTTCACACTTAGAACAGGCAAACGAATGAGCTTCAGTTGCTTCTGTTGATTCCATCTACTGAAATCCTCTCAAGCATCATACTATTATATATTCTTAAACTATAAGAGAGATGTCTAGTTGGTCACCCTAAAGCAGAAAATGTAGGTCATCTTCAGCAAATCTCTTCACAAAATAATTAACAAATAAAATAAAAACAAAGCAGAGGGGTGTAGCAAAGTTAAATAACAAGCAATTTCGTGTGTTGCTGCTCCTTCTGCTGCTGTGCAACTTCCCATCTGACCAATACAGCAGAATCTTCAAACAATAGTCAAACGACAACAAATATTCCTTATATCCTTGGCATTCAGCATTAGATGGGAAACAAACCAAAGAGCAGCCCTGCAGTACCCCTTTCGGAACAAAGTCAGATTAGGTTGAAAAATCTGAAAAATGAAATAAATTGTGGTTAAACTCCAGACACAAAAAAGATTCTCACGTTTGGTACGTTAAAGTCACACTATTATTGTATTCAGTGATACCAGCTTGTGTTTGAATGCAGTTGACATGTGTGGGTGTCATTTATTAATATTAACAACAACAAAATAATTTGCTCAAATGGACAGAATAATGTCTGTTCGTGCTTGCAAGTCATGATGTAATGATGGCCCTGATGAAGGCCACGGGCTGAAAAGCAATGATCAAATAGTAAAATTGTTCTTAATGCTGCAAGTGTTGCTGGCATTTTATCCTCTTCAGACTTTATGCTCTTCTCCATGCACCTTGAAAGTAGGTGAAGTTGCACCAGTAGCCTCTACTGTCTTTGCAGTTCAACAATTTAGGTACAGCAGTTAAAGCGTATGTGTTATGGCTATATGATTAACAAACAAAAGTCCTATATTTACCCATCAAAGTTAATAATTAACAAATAGTAATACTCTATATTATGGCTACATTACATAGTTATATGGACACTGGAGGTGAGCGAGACAGCAGCACAGAGACATTCACTCTCATCATTTGGCAGCAAGTGAACCTTCACTAGAGGTAGGGACAATTTTAGGTCCTTGGAAAAGTGGCAGGTACATGTCCATACTAGAGCTACCAAAAATTACACTGCTGATTGCAGCCAGTGCCTGCGGGGTATATAAAGCAAATGGAGGGTGGTGGAGAGTAGTAAAGAATGTGCAGCACAGGGCACCTTTTGTTAGACTGCCCAGCAGGGTTTTACATGAGGTCGTTTTCTTTTTTCCTTTTCTAACAAATTAGTATTAAATACACAAAAACAGAGAAAATGTTTCAGTCATGCAAACAAATCTGAAAAATAACATCTCTTCAGAAGGACATAAAAGTGGAATCATATGACAATACACATTATCATTAAAAACAGGTTGATTATCAAAGAAAAGAATAGACATGAGATAGCATAAGTTGTATATCTGTATAACATTAATTGGTGCAGGAAAGAAGGAGACTAAGAGGTACAAGTCTCAAACTGAGCAGAATCCTTAAGGACAAACATGATTATAGGGCATTGGCTTTGTAACAAATGTGGGATATATCTGCATATAAATGCAAAGGGGAGCATATTCAAGAAATTCTTGCTGATTTAGGGCTTGTTAGGACTTCTTTTTTACATACAGAAAACTAAAATGTAATTAAGGTGAAGTGACCTTCACCTGACAAGAAAGACATTTCATTTTTTCTTGCATATATTTTTTAATTGAAGTAGCACAGACAGTTGCTTTGATGATACAAGGATACTATGTGCCTGGGTCCTGCACTCTGTAGCAGTCCTGGGGATCCCGTTAGCTCTCACTGTCCTTGCCTAATGCTGTCCTTACACACATTAACAAGAAAGTTATGAGGAAATGCACATAAACAAGATTTACCAATGAACTAATGAAAGAACTAAAAATATCCAGTTCAGATCCAGTAGAAAGACTTGTGAAAAGTATTTTGAACCAATGATGAACTATTACAGAAAAGTCTACTGCATCGCAAACTAAATTAATATCTTTACAGGGAGAACGAAGGCACTACTATGGCTTCACAAGTGAGAGAAAAGACTAAGAAAATAAGTTAGACAAAGAAAGAAGTAAGGATGTGTCCTTCTGAACATTTTTATTCTGTTATGTAACATTTTGGCTTCTAAAAATGAGATGAGTGGGAAACCACACATAAGATTGTTATATTGCCTCAGCCAGTGTTCCAGCTTCATAAAGCTGCTAAAATGTATCTTTAGCCATTTCAGCCAAACACACAATAGGCTGTAATGTTATTTTATTATTTCTACCTTGACTTGAAATTTTCACTTCACATATTAGTGAAGTTAATTCCAACAGCTCAGCATGTGGTATGTGCATGCACGTTTTGTGTGTGCTGTGTGTGTGCTAGTGTGGATGGAACTTGCATGATCTTGCCTAAAGCACAAATATAACTAGGACCACAGCATGGATGATGATACAGGTAGTTTAGGCTATGTCTGGTGCAGAATAATCTTTCTTTGGGTTTTTTTTTTTTAGCATAGCAGGCCAGCATACTGCAATACCAGACTCATACCCCAAAGAATCTACTGTATACTACAGTAGTTCTGTATATCTAACGTTACATCCCAGTCCTGTATTATACATGTTGAGGCATATTCTCTCTTACATGTTATAGTTCATGTCTGTTCCACCCTCTGACATCTGCTTCCTGTCTTGGTCTGCAAGAAATGGAGGTGTTTGTGTAGAATTAGCCTTCTGCTTTTTTGTGGCATACTGGATAAGTGTTTTGGTTCGTACTCTGATTCTGAATAATACCCATAATCATCATTATCCAAAATCACAGAAATGTGAACCCATGTCAGACTGTGTTGAGTCACAATTTAGGTACTAAGCTGAATGCTTCATCTACACCCATTCATTTGCTTGATTTTCTTTGCTGAGAAGTTGGGTGCCAGATTTGTAGGCTGTTGCAGTGGCTGGGTATTTCAAACTGGGAACACTATAAACATACAAAGTGATCTGTAAATGTTCAACCATCAAATAATGAGGTTGAAATTTTCTCTGAAATGTTGTATTGAGTCAATTAAATATTTAGTACAACATTTTAATAACCATCAAATTCTCTCTATAATTTAAGGTCTTAACCTTACTGTGCAAAGTTCCCTTAGATTACTAACATTATGCTTTAGCTCAATATTAATAAAATGGAAGTGAATCAAATTCTGCCAAGGTCATTGCCTTCCAATGAGAATAGTGTAGCTGTTCATGAAAAATATACAATTTCTCCTTCTTTAAACTATGTCAAAGGACAAGAAACGAGAACTAAAAATGAATGCAAAGAGGAAGAATTTAGGAACCACAGCAACACAGCCACAAAGTGGGAGACCATGTAAAGTTCCAGAGTGTGGTTGTTGAGTGCAGAGGAGCACACTGTGTACAGTAAAAGTCACCAACACTCTGCTGGCTCAATAACTGCAATGTTTCAAATATCCTCCAGCATTAACATGACTGAGTAGCTAAATGAAAGCCTTACATCACCAAACAACAATGTGAAGCATCGGATGGAGTGGTATAAAACATATCTCCACTGAACTCTGGAGCAGTGGGAACTTGTTTAATGGAGTGACAAATCACGCTTCTCTATCTGGCAGTCTGGATTTGGTAAATGCCAGGAAAACGTTCCCTGCCTGACTGCATTGTGCCAGCTTTAAAGTTTGATGGAGGAGGGGAAATGCTATGGGGGTGTTTCTCTGCAGTTGTCCTGGGCTTCTTAGTTCCAGTGAAGGGAAATCTTAGTGCTTCAGCTTACCAAGATTTACTGTAACGGAAAATTCTGTGCTTCAGCTTTGTGGGAACAGTTTGGGGAAGGCCTTTTTCTGTATGCAAAGCAACGTCCTGAAAGGCATGACTGGATGTGCTTGGTGTGGAAGAACTTGGTGTGGAAGAACACTGGCCTGCACAGAGCCCTGACTTGAACCACTTCAAACACTTTTGGTATGAACTAGAACACAGATTGCAAGCCAGGCCCTCTCATCCAGCATCAGTGTCTGACATCTAGATGAATGTGCAAAAATTCTCACAAACATACTCCAAAATCCTGTAGAAATTCTTCCCAGAAGAGAAGAAGCTGTTACAGTTGCAAAGGAGGGACCAACTCCATATGAATATCCCATTCTAAATCCATATGGATTTAGAATGGGATGTCATAAAAGCCCCTGTAGGTGTATTGCATTAGTACTGTACCCCAATACTAATTCTGCTCCAATAAAAGCGAAGTTGTGTTCCAGGCCAAATTTTCATCTTAACAAAAGCACATCTCAAAAACACACAATTTCCTGGAAAATTCTGATGCTCTAAATGTCTGATTTGTTCAAATAAAAACTGCTTCAGTTGAAAAAGTCTAAAAAAAAAATAATGCTAATTCCAAATTTGACCATGTAAACTCTGGAAAAGGCTGGACATTATTACTGTGCTTGCTAATTTATGCAGGGCAGGGTGGTATGAGCATGAAATACATCAGTCTACTCTGAAATATATATGCATTTTGAAATTTAAACATGTGTGAATGATTTTAGAATTTCACAAATTAATAAAATATTTTATGTGTTTATTTCATGACATTTATGTTCTGACAATATTACAAGCTATACATGTCATATTTAACATATGGTTGAGGAGCTTTGTACTATTGCTGAGTTAACTATCAGGCATGTTCTCCAGCAGATTTATATTCTGTTTGTGGTCATTTTCACATGTGTGTATGTGCAAAAAATACCTTTATATGCTGCTCCACTTTAAATGTCTTCATAACCAATTACTTCTGGAAAGCAAAAACTGATCAAAAGAGCACAGATGCCTCTCCAGACAGTCTCTTATCCCACAGATGACCTCCAGCTCTATGGTCCTGGAGTGCAGCTGGTGTCTGAAGTTCTTGTTCTGCTCTACAGGCTCAGTAAGCTTTCTGCAACAACACATGAAACAGTTTTCCTACTGCTTAGAGTGGTCCTTAACCTTGCAGTTGATCTTCAGAGCAGAACGAGTGCCATCGTCACAGCTACAGTCCAAGACCGTGGACTTGGGACTTAGTCCAACTGTGGGAAGGCAAACTCACTAAAGAGGCAATTGAATGTCATTGAGAACTGCCACAACAGTGACCTATCCATTGAACCAAAGAAGGATGAGACAAGAAAGCTGGGACTAGCTGGTTAGGAGTCACTCAATTTTTAAAATAAAAGTATATGTATTGCCTTCTATTAAAAATCAGTTGCAGATGGCATAATTCTCTTTAAGGGATAAAACATTTTATAAATAGCAAACAAGTTTACAAAGACACTTGCAAGGCAGTTACTATACTTGAGCAGCCAACCTAGGTCAAATATGTTACCAACAGTGTAAGAAAAACGACCATGAACTGATGGGTTACTGCACACAAAGGAATGCACTTCAGCCCTATGTATTCAAACAGCTATTTTCATACTACCATTCCTATCTGATTCTTTTCTTTCATGTTAACAATTTTCCATTTAAGTATGGTTTTATAACCTTTATACATCAGTAAATATGTAAAACCTTTGCCTATTACATATTTCAATCTAAGTGGTTGAAAATATGTAATCTTTTCATTATGCATGGCAATAGCTGTGACTGAGTTTGACTTTGGAAAAAATTTAGCAGGAGTGATAAAATAAGTGCGACAGAGGACAGAGGTCTTATGCCCTATTGTTAATGTAAAATTTTAATTAATGTGGAATTTATGAGAAGTACATTTCTTCACTATCGTTATCAAAATTGTAAGTTGGCTTTTCACAGGTGTCAAAAGGTAGATTTCTAATATTTATGAAACGATGGAATAGAATAATGGAAGACTGAATTCATTCAACTTGAGGTAATGGAGAAATTTAAATACCTGTGGCAATACCTTGGCTTACCACCTACGGAGCATTAACCACATGCTTTTCCCAGTGACTGAAACTGTATCTGTCACAGAGTTTGAAAAGTTAAGATTGTCTTGGACTTGCACAACTAACCGTAACACCACAATATCAAAAGGACACTACACTATGTGACCACAGTCACACATGCATGCACACAGACGCCACACTGTTTTACACACAGCAAAGCAAAAGCACAAGAGTCTGCAGTCCTTCTTTTTCTAAGTTTGGTGCATACTGACGTGTGTCTGTGTGTCCATTTTGTGTGTGTGCAGTATGTTTGAGCAGGTGTATGTGTTATTTTTTTCCTTCTTCATCATCTTCTTATCTCTCCATGGGCCTCTCAAGCCAGAGGCTGACTTTTCTTTTAAAAAGAAAGGGAGCAGTCCATCATCTTA
Organism: Etroplus canarensis; assembly: GCA_015106775.1. Taxonomy (NCBI): domain Eukaryota; kingdom Metazoa; phylum Chordata; class Actinopteri; order Cichliformes; family Cichlidae; genus Etroplus; species Etroplus canarensis. Next base: position 12,016 of record VUQH01001751.1, read on the forward strand.
GAGAATTCCATGGATTTCCCTTAGGGTTACCAGAGGATATGGTCATATTTAATATTCAAAAAGAGCAAATTGCCCTTTTAAAAACTATTTTTTTTTAAAAACTTGTGTAATAACTGATTTATATTCAGTCTGATGATGCTGTAAAAAGCATCATATTTTCAAGAACAAAGATTCTAAATTCCTGATCTTGAAGTTTTGAAGTTGTTTAAGAAAAATCACTTTAAATTAACTAATAAACCAAACAAGACATTGCACTGGCCAGGCTTTTATTTACCTTGTATTTTTGTCTTTTCACACAGGTAAGTGATGTATCCATAGCTCTCAGATGTGTGGAACAACAAATGACCAAATTTACTGCTTAATTCTCACTCAACTAAACAGCGCAGCAGTGTCCCCCTGTGACTTTGCAGAACTTTCCAATCCATTAATCCACAATGGATTATTGTGGAGGTAGTGCTGATATCATTATCCTAGATTGAAAGCACGCTTTTCTACTTATGCCCTTCAGCTGATCTGTGTATATAGGTCGCTATCTGTCCCTCAGACCTGAAAAAGACAAATTCCTGTCTGCTGAGACCAACATTAAAGATCATAAACTGGAAACTCATAAAATATAAGTTAATTAACAGAGGGATAAATAGATAAATAGTATTTCCTGTGAAGCGTCATCGACATGTTACCCCAACAGTTGCCTAGACAGTGCTGGACTGTTGGCACTGGCTAAAATTTGTCTTTCTTCGTCATCTGCTCTGTGACCGCAAGCTCAGTCTGACTTTGTTACAATGACACCATCCTTGTCCACACAATCTACACAAATACAGTTTCTGAACTAGCAGCAACAGCCATATGGCAGGTTACTGGCCTGCATAATTGGCTTAAACAAGAAACAGAGTGTGTAGTATCTGTGTGTGTCTGTGTGAGTCAAAGGGAGTGTGTGCGTAGGCGGCCTTTCCTCTCTGTAGCAACAACTCCGTCGATAATCATGCAGCAAATGAGCCTGCTGTCATTGCTGTGGTCCCTTGACAGAACTGCTGCAGCCACAGAGAAACCTCCCCCACCCACCCACACACACCCACACCCACACTGAAATTTGAACACCTAAACCTCTCTATCCGTGATGCCAAGTCATTACACATCATCATCATCATCATCATCATAATAAAGGTGTATCACTTTTCCCCTTGAAGTTCCCTACTGGGGTGTGTAGCATATGTTTTTCTTTTTCATCATATCGTTTCTTCTGGAAATGCCCAGCCCATCATCTTCTGACAGTACCTCTCTAAGTTCCTGTCACCTACACTATCACAGTCTCTCAGCTGGTGAGAGAGTGTCCCTCACTTTCTAACTATCCTGCTATGATTTCCAGTGTTAATAAACCCAGAAATTCCACTAGGAAGAATAAATGTGTAAACACATCACAATCTTTTTAGATACACCACATAAATCATGATGGACTTTAGCTTGGTTAACACAAAATGGTGAAAATCTTGATTTTGGAGAACTGGATTAACTGATCGTGGAAATGTTATTGAAGGATCAGTGAATATCAAGTAATTTGTAGTTGGTTTTGTTATATTTGACAGCCTTTTTGGGTGGCCCATCTAGAAAGAAGTTGGCTAATGATGTTAAACTGATTTCTAACAGATTGTTCCTGCTCCAGTATAAGCTAGAGCTATTTCCCACCATAGGTTTTCCATGGTGGGTTGGCGTGGACCACAATGCAGGACTCACAGACGAGGTAAGAACAAAAAGGGGCTTTATTTTGCCAAAATATAAGATACAAAGCTCACAGCAAATCCAGCTTGAGACTAAGAGATCACAAACGGGGAGAACACCAGGTATCACGTGACAACGAAAAACACGGAAGAAGGGACTTAAATAGACAAAGACAGACCAATGACCAGGCAACAGGTGGGAAGGGACACAGCTGGAAACAATCAGGGCAGGGAGAAAAACAGGGACCAGACAGACTACCAGAATAACACAGGACATGACGCAGACAGAGACGAAGACC
>VUQH01001754.1:0-10884 GCA_015106775.1 Etroplus canarensis
TTACCCAACACCTCCTCATCCCCTCTGTTCCCTTCACCTACATGCCCATTGAAGTCTGCTCCAATCACCACTCTCTCTCCCCTGGGAATACTCTCTACCACTTCATCCAACTTACTCCAGAATTCCTCTTTCTCTTCTAACTGGCATCCAACTTGTGGGGCATATGCACTAACAACATTCAGCATCACACCTTCAGTTTCCAGCTTCAAAGTCATCATTCTGTCTGACATTCTCTTCACCTCCAGAACACTCTTCACATACTCTTCCTTCAAGATGACCCCTACTCCATTTCTCTTCCTACCTACACCATAGTAGAACAGTTTGAATCCACCTCCGATGTTCCTAGCCTTGCTTCCCTTCCACCTGGTTTCTTGCACACACAATATATCTACCTTCCTTCTCTCCATCATATCAGCCAGCTCTCTCCCTTTACCAGTCATAGTCCCTACATTTAAAGTCCCTACTCTCACCTCCACCCTCCTACCTTTCCTTCTCTCTCTCTGCCTCCTAACACGCTTTCCCCCTCTCCCCCTCCTTGGTCTGATCAGATGTAATCTGATCTGACATTAAATGGTTTTTAACTTGTCAGCTCATTACTAAATAATTTTGTGATGTCCATTTGCATTGCTATGATAATAGCACAGGTACTAGTCATGTGAATCCACAGAGAGTGTCACCTGCATGCTCTACCTAGGCAGCGCTTTCACCTAAACCAGAGTATTTGCAGTGGTGCATACCCATCTGAAGCTGTCTCCTATTGTTGCTATAGGTGAGTAAGGGAAAGTTTGGACAATGTCCCAACCTTTTTCAAGCAAAAACAGCAAAGTAGAAGATGTCAGTGTAGATGAGTGAATGAAAACTGTGTACCAAAGTTTAAAAAAAATAACTTTAACTCAGTCTAAAATTTTTATGTGTGACATTTTCGGAAGATTAGATTAAACATAAAACTTAAAAACTTTTCCAGGTTTTGGCCTTAATTCCACACGGCTGGAAAAACTTGTGTTTAATGCAGCCATCCAAATTTCACATAGTTTACATTTAGGCACTGATAGATTCCTTTAATGTGAGCTGATTTTTCTAAAAAAAATAAGAATCACTTGCACTTAGTGATTGTATTAGTATAACAGTAATTGTAATAAAATGTGCTGTGCTTACCCAAAGGAATGCTGTGTTCACTGACAGCTTTGTCTTGTTCATGAGATGGTGAGCAGGCTTCAATGTCTATAAAAGGCATATAAATTATGAGAAAATAACTTAAGCTTACTTTATGTTACTTTTTTTACATCTTTATCCAAGGAAGTAAATAAAAGAGTAGTAGAAAAAAATCTATTAGAGTTTTTTGGTATGTAACAGCAATCCTTGCATATAGTGTATGTATCACATAGCTCTAATTAATTTATATCCTCCACTATCAGCAGGAATCATTTGGTTGTCCTGTGTGCTCAATGTGAGTGGGAAGCATGGAAAACAAAGTAACTTTGAATAGTAAAGATAAGGCACAGAAGCAAAGTAAAGCTAGAGGTCTCTGTCCAATAAATTACTAATGATCCCTCAGTCATGGTCCCCTTGCCTTCAGGTACTGACCTGCCTCTCTCTCTTTTTCTCTTCCGTGCACTCTATCTATCACTCTCCTGTCTGGGTTGTGCTGGGTGTGTTTAACTTTGCTTGGTTCCAGGACTGGGTGTGGCTGGAGGGAAGTCAGGCTGGCACACCTGTTCGCAGTTTCTCATCACTGCTGTATTTAAGGCTGTGGCTCCTGTCTGCTTTACAAGTGCAGTAAAATAGGTCTTCTGCCCTTTTTTATTGTCTCCTGGTTCATTGTGTGTGTTTTTTTTAGAATACTTACCTTATTTCTATGCTGCTTTCTCTACTGTAAACCAACTGCCTGCCTGCCAGCTTGGATTCTTCAACTTATAAGCCTGACCCACTCTCTCTAGCTCACCTGTGGAAATTTGTTTCTCCCCTGGAGCTCTCTGGATTCTCCCTAAGGATTACTACAAGGAACTGTGTTTGAGAATCCTCCTCACACCTAGCCAAGCTATACCAGCCCTTTACTATCACTTCAATGTTATATATATTCTGTTCAAGCATTGTTTTCCTGAGTGCTTTATTAAAGCTTTTAAACTGTTCTTGGTTGTTCGTGTCCTGCCTTTAGAGTCAATTAGTGAACCCTTGACATCTTCATAGTTCCTAAAAGGAAACTTGCACAATTGGAAAATATTATGCTCAAGACTGAACACATTTCTTCGATAAACACGAAACATTTCTTGTACCTTTTTTAAGATTATCACCCTTGCGCTGCACTCCATTGTTGACAGTTTCCATAACCTGTCCTATTTCTGGGGTTTTACTGTCCTCTGATACACAAATGTGATTTTCCATTGGCTCTCCTGGTGACCTATCATTGGTTACTTCAGAACCCTCTAAGCCTGTCTCCTCCAGTGCAGTCTTAAACTCCTCACTAAGTTGAGCAAATGATAGCTCAGAAGTCACTGGATTCGTTTTCTGGTCTTCAGGTTTGGTTGAACTTGAAACATTCTCTTCTTTCTCAGTTACAACTGTTCCTGGATGGTCTCCAGCATCCCCACAAGGCTCTTCAGTCTTGGATTTCTCCTTAGATGTCTCCTGCACCTCCAGGGATGAGGTAGGTGGTGATATATGCTCCTCTACTGACTGTTCAACTGCAGACTCTTTGGGGCAGGATGTAAACTCTTCTAGCTCAGAAAGGTCAGGCTCAATAATGGAATCATCTTCTTCTCCTACTTCATCTACAGTGACCAGTTCTTCCATATTTTTAGGATACCAACATTCTTCATCGGTGTCTTCACAACTTTCCCAATCCTTCTCCTAAGGAATTTGATTGAGAAAAAAGTTGGTAATAGACTACTTTCAGCCTGCACCTAAAACAAGAGTTGAAAAAGTGTCAGAAACATCATGCTTACTCACAGTGTCTGTATCTTTACCACATTCAGTAGCCTTTTTCGTCTTATTGTTTTGCTGAGGTGAAACTGATTTTTCTTTTGAGTTGCAATCCTGAAAAAGGAGAAATCTTGAGTTGCAAGAAATATGTGGCAAATGTAAGGCAGGGTCGCTATGAGAATGTAAATTTACAGAAGTTACTCACAGTAGCATTATAAGAAGCATTTTCTCTCTCTTTTTTTTCTGCAGCAGTGTACCTCCTGCTTGTTTTTTTGCTCCTACCCCTGCCTGGTGAACTCTGCCTTTTATCTTCTGATGATCTGCAAAGTGGCTCATCAGTCATCTCAAACTCTGAATGCCTGGACCTAGTGTGGTATTCACCACCATCCCTTCTCTTTGGCTTTGTATCATGTCGTTGGTATGGAGGTCTTAGCGGCTTGTCTGACTTGTACACTTGTTCCATATAGAAATTATCTTCCGTATTCCTGTACAAGTGGAAAGATGAGCCTTGAGGGCTACTTCGTGGGTGCCAGTCTCTGCTGCCCCTCATTCCTTCTCCTCCTCCTCCTCCTCCTCGCTCATCTGCAGATCTCAAGCTGAGATGATCTAAAGACTTTTGGTAGGTCTTTCGACGGTCAGTTGCCCGTCCATTAGGTCGATCATCATCCACACTGCTCCCATTCCGCCATGGATCATCCTTCTCACGTTCATCCTCACCCCTTCTTAAGTGTGATGACCACTCCCAAGAGCCTCGCTGGAGGCCTAAGTCATTGGATCCTCTCTCAGGACCCCGGCATGGTGCTCTTTGAGGGCTATGGGCTGAACTGCATGATGTAAAACTGGGGCTGTGGGAATGAGGACTCAGAGAGTGGCTGATAGGGCTGCGGGAGCGTGCCCTCTCTGGCATGTATCTGTAGAAAGATGATGAAGCACATTCTCAGGCTGTTATTTCCCATTACAACTCTGCCGAGCCTGCTGTACAAAAAAATAGGACTCAAAGTTTGCTTACTGTTCATGTTCTTGCATTTCATCCCTTTCCCGCTGTGAGGTAATATCCTGGATGATTGATTGAACATCTTTACCTGGTTTCTATTTGAAAAAGATATTTGGGTTTAGCAAATGTTTAACACAGTCTATAACCTATTGTTTCTCTTGCTTTTTAGTTTTACCTTGAGTTGCAGTTCCTTGTACCTCTTAGACATTCTTATTAGGAGTTTTTGATTGTTAATCATAGCTGGAGTAAGTTGGTAGTACTGAACCATGGCCTGAGCTGCCTCAACGTATGCCATCTCCAGAAATGCCTGATGGGAGAACAGAAAGTTATAAGGTTGATATAAACATGAAACCTCTTATGAGAGTTTCCTTTTTCAGGGTTAATCTTCTCACAGATCTATTTTACATTTAAGATGACAGAGTGGCTGGAAGGAGATCTGAAATTCACCATTGTAGAGTATTACATTGCAATAACATAGTAATTCAGTAGAACATTTGCTTGGTATGCAACCGATACTATGATTTTAGTGTGAATGTTTTAAATTTGATAGGGGTGATATTAATGCTTCAGTTCTGTTAAATGAAACCTTGGAACCCAGTTGAGCTGTCAAAAACTGAAAGACAAACAGATGTTTAAATGATATCTTATAACAGCTGCAGCAGGTCATTAGAAAAAAGTACAAAAATAGTTAGGTTCATTTTGCTTGTTCCAAGCAAGCAAAATCAATCAATAACTTTTCATTACAGCAGAAATCTGTGCAAACACAGTAAGAGTTTTAAGGTAATTCAGAGTCTAGTAGGATGTAAGTAAACACTATCTCACTGGCATTAAAAGCCCAGCACTCAACTGTATATCTGGCAAGCAGCTGTACTGCAATAGCACATGCATAAATGTCAAAATAAAGGAAATGACTGTAACCACATATACTGCATGGTGCATATCCTATGGATTGACGTTAAACTTCTTGTACCAATGTAAGTAAAAAATGTGTTGGGTTGAAAACACAGGTTTTTAAGTTTTGGACCAATGACACATTTTTAGATAATTTTCCTCTGTATACCACCACGGTGGACTTCAAATAAAAGTCAAAATTTTAGGAATTCCAGAAATTTTGTAAACATAGTCCCTCACTTTGAGAGGTTAAAAGGTAATGGGACATTTGACTGAAAAGCAGGCTCATGGCCAGGTAAGGTCTGTTCTCTCATTACACCATAATAAACCAAGCAAAATAAGACTAAGAATCTGCAGTTCATTCTAAGTGTTGAACTTACATTTGGTAGCTGTTCACTGAAACTCTCAATTTAAGTTTCTAAGAGATACTGAAGGAGGCCATTATTAGGTTGAAAAACCAGAGAGATAGCAAAAACTTTGGGAGTGGTCAAAACACCAATCTGGAACATTCTTAAAAAGCAGAAATGCACTGGCCAGCTCAGCAACACCAAAAAGGCCTGGAAGGCCATGGAAGATGACAAAACTGGAATTCCTTGTTTGGTTAAGAAAAACTCCTTCATGACATCTAGTCACATCAAAAATACTCGAGGAAGTAGGTGTATAGTTGTCAGAGTTTACAATCAAGAGAAGTCTTCATGAATAAAAATAAAGAGGGTTTACAATAAGGTGCAAACCACTGGCTACACTTAAAAACATCTACAAGAGCCTGCTCAGTTATAGAAAAAATTCTTTGGAAAGAACCAAGAAGAATTTGTAGCAGAATGACGGAAAGAAAATGAAGAATGAAGCTAGGTCACTAGTATTTATTGATGATGTGACTGCTGATAGAAGCAGTAGGATCATTTCTGAAGTGTACAGTGCTATACTCTCTACTCAGAGTTTGTCAAGGCAAAGAAATTGGATATAAATGAGGTGACTGATTTGGCCCAGTAGAGTAGCCTTTCAGTTACTAAAGCCAAAACTAAAGGCAGATAGATCCACAATAAACACCAACTGAAGGCGGCTGTAGTAAAGGCCTTGCAGTACACCTCAAAGGACGAAACACAGCGTTATTGATGTCCATGGGTTGTAGACATCAGGCAATCATTGACTGCATCTGGTTTTCATCCAAGTATTAAAAAATAATCCTTATATTGAAAATTATGTTAGTTTGTCCCAGTAGTTTTTAAAACTGAGGGACAATGTATAAAAATGGCTGTAATTCATATATAATAATGCAATACTTTCGTCAAACCCTTGAATTAAAGCTGAAAGTCTGTATTTCAATCATAATTTAACTGTTTTAAAATCCACTGTGATGGTGTCCAGTGGCATAATTACAAAAAATTAACAAAAACAAAAAAAAAAAGAAGATTGTCATTGTCCCAAAAATTATGGATCTGACTGTATATTATCCAATTTCTAAGTGAGTGTAACTATCCCTAAAATTTAAAAGGAAAATATGTATTGCAGCATATTAAAAAAAGCTATTTTTTATTATCATATTCATTGTACCTGATGTGTAGACCGCATGAGAATATAGTTGGTAACTTTGCCAAAGGGTAATCCCAGGTTGATGACATCATTCTCTGTGCAGCTGCCCTCAGGGAGGTTGCATATGTGGACTACTCGGCCTGCAGAGGTCTTTCTGATTGGAAATGGCTGTGAATATTTAAAAAATGCAATCTTTAAGCAACTGTATTTTTTAAAACGTACTGGTCATTACAAAAGTCTGAAAACAATGTAATTATTAACCTTAATACTATGTTATCAGTATATAGATCTTCAAACTCATGCCACAAAACCTTAAAAACAACTTTATCCCATTTACAATGCTACTGTATAAACACCATGGCCAGGATACAGTGAGTTATATTCAGTTATTTAATTAATTACTTAGTTAATTTTGTTGTGAAAACTTGTCTGCTTAACAGTGAGCACATGACTTAACACAGCTGTTGGTCAATGAATTCAGATGCCGTGGGCTCAGTGTCTTTAAGATCTGACATGACATTTTGATAGATTTGAGAAGGAATTTTAATTTTTTTTTCCTTTTGACAAAGTTTAGCTGGCAGTTTCTCTCTTCTTCCTTGAACTGTGTGAAGATGGAATTGTTATCCTCTAATCTAATTTTGGTTGATAACAAAAACACATCTCCAAAACTCTGTGTGACACTTTAACAATATCTGTAGTATATCAAAGTCATGCATGCAGACTAACATTGTAACACTATCACACTGGACATTGTGTCATTTTTCTCTCCTTGATACAGCCCACCTTAATACATCTATTAATAGTTCCCTGGAAGTAATGCCACATGATAACACAAGGTTTTCTTGTTTAAACTTAGAGACTTGTCAGCTGACTGGCTCCAGACATCTGACATGAATCCCTCCAGGCTGCCAAGTATAGTGACCTGAAGTGCTCAGCATCAATTTGTCTTTCCCGCTTATTATTTGAACTAAGAGGGGGATAATACAGAGGGACAATACATTTATTTTTCTTCAAGGAAAAAAAAATCGCAAACTAGACTGGATTGACAGTACAGATAAGGTTATAGTATTTGTTTTTGTTTTCACGTTTCAGGTTTGGTCACAGTGTTACATAACATAGCCATGCTTTCAAATTGATGAGTCTTTACTTTTGTAGCTTTAGTTTAAAGGTAGACACAGTTTTTGTCTTTAACCCTTTCAAATCATATGTTTCAGTACATTTGGAATTTGTTGAAAGGATAATTATAAATCCAGCCCCCTATGTCCATCAACTGGTGTCCCACTGCGGTATATTCTAGGCCTCATAATAGTTTGCCTTTCAGAATGTACGCTGAACATTATTTTTACTTTTTATAAGAGGTTGCAAACAAGCTACCACATGCTACAGTAAATGTTAGACATGTTTCCACTCACTAATTCTCTCTCACACACCTGCTGTATGATAAAGTGGTCACAGAGATTTCAGAGCATCAAATAAATGAAATTTATTGCCTCTATCAATCAGACTGCACAAACTTTTATTATTTAAGCATGATCTTAAGAAATGAACTTATTGACAACCCAAAGCATCCTCTTTTACTTCTAACGAAAACCATAACGATGCTATACCTGTATTATTTGACTGTATTATACATGTTCCATTAAACTTATGTCAACTAAAGAGAACTTTTTATTCGTATTATGAAAGTTTTTAATATAATATGGGTTAATGGAACTATTATACATTTTGCATTATAATCATTATGCTTTTTGCTCACTTTAATGTCAGAGACAAGGAAAGGCAAAGGACTTACTAATAAAATTTAGCCTTCTGGCTAATTCTTGTGCATTAACATTTATTTATGTTGATTAATGTCCATGTTTCTTAAAAAAGAACATATTTAGCCCTGAGAAAGATAAAAGGAATTTTGTAATTTGTAATTCTGACACTTGTAGATCTTATGCACCTTCTTTACTATTCTGGAAAACTGTACACCTCCTTTATCAATGTCCCTCCACTATATATTGTATCTTGCAACTGCAAGGACTATATTCATCATCAAACTAACTGGCTGACATGCTGTTTGACACCTCATGTTCATTTGACATCACTGCAGAAAGCAGTTGTAAATTCAGCTTGTTATAACATGGAGTCTTATTTCCAGAACCATTGTGCTGCAACTGCAACTCTTCAAGTTCCCCTCCTCCTCTCCCTGCATCTGTGGTTGATAAACCTGACAGACAGTTCCATGTGTGGGACAGATTGAGGTACCTAATTCCACTTCAGACCAGCAGCCAGCGTCTCAGTTTTTACAGGGAATTTGTCCAAGGTAAACCCAACAATAACACAGACTTTACTTCACTTGAGCACGGAATGTATAAACCTCTTCATAAGAGCCGACCGTTACAGTTAAAAAGGCAGTTTAGTACAAGATTGAACATATGCAAGGTCATTATAGCTAACTAAAACTAAACTAAAAACTAAAACTAAATGTAAAAAAATTATTTGAGTTGACTGAAATAAAAATAAAAACTAGACTTTTGGTAAAAATCAAAACTAACTAAAATGACATTGTGTGCTCACAAAACTAACTAAACTAAAATTATGTTGTGTGCTCACAAAAGTAAATACACCAAAATAAAAATATACAGGAAATGTTCTTGGCGTTTGTCAGTTGGATTAAATTTGGTCAGACAGTCTGTCTGATGAGACTTTGGTGCATCTGTTTATTGAGAGGCTGTCTACATGATTGTGACTCAGCTGGCTTCACAAAATGTTGTGTTTGCATTGTAAATTCTGACGTGAACATCTTACAGCTCCCTCTGACAAATACCATCCATATTAAAATAATCAAGAAAACTAAAACTAACACTGAAAGTAATAAAAACTAAAGTAAAACAAAACATTTTCAAACATTAAAATCTAAATTAAACAAGCAAACCCACTCTGGAAACTAACTGAACTGAAAACAAAAGCTCAAAATGAAATAAACATAAAAATTAATTAGAAGATACAAAAATAATAACTCTGAACATAAGCACATCATAATTTCAGTATTATTATTCAAAACATACCTGAAGCATTGCTCACAACCAGTACGCACAATGTGTGACTATATTTTAGAAATAAAAATGGTTTGATAATGCTAGATTTATTTATTGTACAACTTAATGGCTTCTGGCCAACAAAGTGACATTACCAACTTCAGATGCAAGAGTGATAATTCTATTACCAGCTCCATGCCAGTTCCACTGCCACCTCCATAATACATAAAGGTCAATTCAGGATGGGCTCAATAAACAGATCCAGTAATAGGCTGTTTATGTCCTTGGGATATTAGTGAGAACAAGAGTCTTGGTGATTGCTTGCTGTAGTCACACACATGTGACCTCTAAAATTCAGGACTGTGTCTGAAAGGCTAGACAGTTTGACCACAACATTAAGATCACTGTCAAGATTGGCTCGGGCTTTGAACAGTAGCTGTCTCTGTGGACTGCAAACCAATAGAGCAGAGCTATGTGGTTTCATTGCCTACTCGCAAGGAAACACTTTATCACTGCTGATTTGCAGGTGGGTCATTTGAAAAAAACAACAAAATGATTGACCCGCATGGAAGACATTTGCTATTAATGTTTACTATACCTTGATTAAAAACAATTAAAAACTGACATATTTTACGTGTAATTAAACCCATGTGAGTTTCTTACAGTTCACCCGAAGAAGACAGTTCTAAAATACAGCCTTGTAATGTACTCAATCAATAATGGCTTTACCTGCCCCAGAATGTTCAGCCGTATACTGGTCCCTGCCAGCGTGCTCACTTACTTTAGCTGGAATGTCTCCTAAGGATGTGTCTGTTTATTTGTACAAATCAGGATTCATGTTGAAGGTTCCAGGGAGATGGTCAGTTTGGTTTCACAGTTTCTCCCCACGTTCCTCTGCAGAGTGCTCACACGCTAATTCCTCAGATCACTTTATCAGTCTCTCGCCAGTCTGAAACTTAACACTGCTGTGTGGGGGTGAGACCCTGCTCCCCACAGCAGTTAGCTGGGATCCTGTGTTTATCTTAGTCAAGTTCTGTCAAAAAAAAGCTACTGTGCAACTTCAGGCAGGACAACTCATACTGAGGTCAAACTAACAATACATGTTAACATCTTTGTACTGGTTGAGGGACATTTTTGTTCATATTTGATCCCAAAATCAACCTAGAAAAGATTTTTCTTTTAATGTGAATTCTACCAGAATTATTGAGTTTTAACTTTCCTTTTTCAGTTGAAATTTGTTTCTGCTTCTGTTCTGTTATTTTTATTTTTCACAGTGCATTTGCTCATTTAAGCTTAGTTTTTATTCTTTCAAAATAGCTGGCTTTTAAACCAGCCACAGGGGCCCACAAGCCAGTGTACTCCTAGTGCCAGTCCCAAGCCCGGGTAAATGGTGAGGGTTGCGTCAGGAAGGGCATCTGGGGTAAAAACTGTGCCAATTCAAATATGCGGATTCATAACACGACTTCCATATCGGATCAGTCGCGGCCCGGGTTAACAACGACCACCTCCGGTGCCGTTAGCCAA
>VUQH01001759.1:0-11053 GCA_015106775.1 Etroplus canarensis
AAAGAAGACAGCTGACACAATTAGGAAGGGAAGTGCAGCGGGGACCAGACAGACTACCAAAATAAGACACAGACCTGACGCAGACAGAGACGGAGACCCCTAGGGAAGGAAAAGGCAGGAGACCAGGGAAAGGAAAGGGAGTGATGAGCTCCAAAAGAGGAGGCAAAGGGGAACCACGACATATGCAACTGTGAATGGCTGGGAACTAGAGGGCTCCCGATGTGGTGCTGCTGGAGGCCTGGCAGTTAGAGGCCTGGAACCACTCTATCCCCCGAGCACCGTCGAGGCACCCCTGAGCAAGGCACCAAACCCTCCCTGTGCTCCTTGGCCACTGAGTGTAAAGTGTCTGTATATACCCACAAAACAGAGATCTGGCAATTTCCCCAGTAGGGGATTATTAAAGTATATTTTCTACGTGTAGACCTCTGCTTGGCCTCCTCCACATTGGGGTTTTCGACAGTGAATCAAAGGTTTCCCTGAGCCTTCGGGTTGGAAAAATGGTCCTGACCATCATTTGTGCCCATGCGCTGAATGATGTTTCAGAGCACCTACTCTTCTTGGAGTCTCTGACTGGTGTGCTGGAAAGTGCTCCTCTTGAAGATTCCCTTGTCCTACTGGGGGACTTCAATGCATATGTGGGCAATGACAGTGAAAACTGGAGGGGTGTGTTTGGGAAAAACGGCCTGCCTGATCTTAACATGAGTGGTGTTCAGTTATTGGATTTCTGTGCTAATCACAGTTTATCCATAACGAACACCATGTTCAAGCATAATAACAAGGATGTCCACATGTCCAAGCGAAGTGCAGCTTGGGCAGTTGCCGAGGCTAAAACTCAGGTGCGGGAGGAGTTTGGTGAAATTATGGAGCAAGACTTCTGGTCAGCCTTGAAGAGATTCTAGCAAAGTGTCCGGCGGCTGAAGGGAAAAGCGGCTTGCTGTGGTTTGCTACTGAGTGTGCAGCGGCCTGGATGAGAATCAGTACCTCCAAGTCTGAGTCCATGGTTCTCAGCCGGAAAAGGGTGGATTGTCCTCTCTGTGTTGGGGACGGGGTCCTGCCCCAAGTGGAGGAGTCCAAATATCTTGGGGTCTCATTCATGAGTGAGGGGGGATCGACAAATGGATTGGAGCAGCGTCTGGAGTGATGCAGATGTTGTACCAGTCTATCGTGGTGAAGAGGGAGCTGAGCTCTAAGGCAAAGCTGTTGATTTACCAGTCAGTCTATGTTCCTACCCTCACCTATGGTCATGAACTTTGCGTACTGACTGAAAGAATAAGATCAAGAATACAAGCAGCTGAAATGAGCTTTTTCCATAGGGTTGCTGGACTCACCCTTAGAGATATGGTGAGGAACTCAGTCATCTGGGAGAGGCTCAGAGTAGAGCCACTGCTCCTCCACATTGAAAGGAGCCAGTTGAGGTGGTTTGGGCATCTGATCAGGATGCCTCCTGGATGCCTTTCACTTGAGGTGTTTCGGGCATGTCCCTCTGGGAGCAGACCCCAGGGCAGACCCAGGACACTCTGGAGAGACTATGTGGCCCAGCTGGCCTGGGAATGCCTTGGTGTCCCCCCTGAGGAGCTAAAGGAGGTGGCTGGGGAGAGGAAAGTCTGATCTACTCTGCTTGAACTGCTGCCCTGGCAACCTGGACCCCCAGAAAATCTTAACATCTTAACTCCCTTATCAGATTAAGTTATTTTGCATTGTGTGCGAAAGATTGTCCAAGGACGCTAACTTTTTTCCAAATTTTTCCTCTGCAATGTATTTAGGCTTTTTAAAGACAATTTCATCATATTTTATATTACTCCCTAATAGTCCCAGACGACAGCAATAATATCAGAGTTTTAAACACTGTACTTGCTTTAAGTGTAATATGTTTACCCTACATGAATATGAGTGAGATATGATTCATAGGCTATGAAAATCCGAAATATATATTAAAGAGTAGGTTTGCAGTAGGGAGGAGAGACAAGCCCAGCCATGGGAGTACTCATAGTGCCTATTCCAAGCCAGAATAAATGGGAGAGTCGGGTCAGGAAGGGTATCTGGTGTAAAATCTCTTACATATGTGGATTCCTCGCCTTTGGTGGCCCCATGGGGGAATAGGGGAGTAGCTGAAAATACCTTGTGACCAAATAACAATGCCATTTTTGGTTAATATTAAAAAATATATAAAATTGTTTGAAATGGATTGGAACATTGAGTTATTGAGGGTGTATAGATAGACACTGCATATGAAAAGACCAAAGAGATGTCAAAAAGCACAATTGTATTTCTGTTGGATATAAAAGTAGGTAGTTGCTTTTCACAAGTTAATTAAATTAACTTGGTATTTGCTATGAATTTATTTGATGATCATACACCTGGTGGACAAAAACTCTATGAATACAGTCTGTAATACGTTCTAACAGTTGCACAAAAAAGATCCAAGTGGAATATATTGTAAGGACATGGGACACCTTAGCATAAAATACATCTGTTTTGTATAAAGAAAACAAATAACTTAACAGCCATAAATAATAAGGTACTGTAACAGTATAGTCAGTACTGAGATATTGTGGTGATATCATGCAGAGAGATAGCCTTCTTTGGTTAAAATGAGTATTTGATCATTCTGGTAAAAATAAGTACATCTCCTGGTGTATTTTTTGTTTTTGCTATGCTTAGTAAACTAGGAATGTCTCAACTGAACCTGAAGAAAACATATGTACAAATAAATATATAATCTTTAATGTACAAGATTATTCACTCTGATAAAAAGAGATTACATAACATACACATTTATTATGTTGTTCACTCTGTGTTTTAATTTGGATATCTTTTAGCAGCAGCAACAGACTATTTTAGCATTTCAAAATCACAACTTAAGGAAGAGGCAATCAATGAGCAGCTACAGTGCATTTGACCAGAGTCTGGTCTTCAATGCAGAAAGAACAAAACAGATCATTCACAAATAACTGTCCCACGTGCACAAGTTTAATGATAATGCTGTTGTGATTTATCATGTCTCTGTTTTGTGTGTGGTTTGCATGGTGGTGCATTGTCTCCTCACAGCAAGGAAGTTGTGGTTGGAAGATACCAGCCAGTAGCAGCCTCTCTGTGTGGACTTTTCATGTTTTTAGTTGTTTTTTCACTTGCTGCTCTGGTATCCTCCAACAGTTGAAAATATGAATACATGTCAGGTTACTTGGTGATTCTAAACTGGAGTGACTGATGATGATCACGTGTGATTCCAGTGCTCCGTGCCCCTCTACGGGATGGCGGATAAATTGATTTTCTGTGTGCTCTGAGCACTTGTACCATGAAAAAAAAAAAAGACAAGTCCAGCTTGCTTCAGCACATCTTGGTCAAGCCTGTTCTGGACTATTCTGTCATACAATTGTCCTCACCTGGCTGAATGTAGCTCATATGGAACAGAAATACAGTCCTGACTGTGTGTCATAAATTCTACTGTTTTATGTGAAAACACTTACAAATATAGTATTCAATTCTAACAACAAAAATATAGAGTAGCTTCAATGGTATTTCCATATTTCTTCTTTCAACATCAGATTTCAAGGCTGATTGGAAGTATTATGTGCTCAATTTATACTTTTTGTTTTCTGCTATGAAAATCAAAACATTTCCTGGCTCATCAGCAGCTTAAAGAGAGGGGAGTGTGATGTTTATAATGAGTCTTCATGCGTCTTTTATTATATATAATATGTGATTGTATCATACATAATTTGCCACTAAGTGCCTTGATTTTTTTTAGTCCACTCTCCTCTCCTCCTCCTTGCATTTCATAGGGATGAAGTGAGAAGCAATATTCTCTCTCCTGGTCTTCTTCCCTTTGATTGGCCTTCCCTTCTGAGACAGGGCTATAAACATTTCTTTGCCATTTTTTCTCCACTTGGCAGAGGAGTAAGCGTTGAAGTAGTTTTCTAGGAAAACCTCCTTAAAGTTGCAATTTTCATTGTAGATTCTCTGTAATGAAAGCACATCAAACCATTAATATAATTAAGTGCATGTTTTGAACTGTTTGTTTTATTTCTGTGTGATTATATATAGATTGGCTGGCAATAGTATATGACCTTTCTTCCTGCTGAAAAAATATTACCTTGCCTTGCAGCTGTCCAGCTTTGTTCATAGCAATATAATACTGACTCTTCACACCTTTGATAGCCAGTATGCCCCCCTCAGACACTGTCCTGATCTCTAGGATACCTGGCAGACAGTCAGAAAAATAAGACATATTACAGGAGAGATAAGAAACTGTCGTCATCCAGTCTTTTCTTGAGCTCCACTGCACTTAACATTCATCTTCATTAAAAACAAGATGGAAGTTTCTGTGATTAATCAGTCTGTGGCCTGTCTGTCTTTATCTAAGCTTTGTTAACTGGCCTGGGTGGCTTTTACACAAACCACAACCTATGCCATTACACATATGGGAAGCAGATTAGGCCTCTCTCCTCTGGGACTGAGAAAACTACCTCCTTGCATGTGCTTCAGACAGGACATTTTAAGCCTGATTTTCAGATCTTTGGGAAGGTAAACATCTATGCTTCTCAATGTGCCATGTTGAAAGGGTGTATTTTTAAACATCATTAAACATAGTAAATCAGATCATGCAAACTGCAATTTTTTCCGCTTTCCAAAGAAAAAAGATCCTGTATGAACATTATTTGCAATAGTTAAACTATAGGAGTATCACCTCCCCTGAAAGTGAAGTAGACAGATGTTTAGTTAATGTTTCTTGTAGGACTTTAGTTAGAATACCCTTTAACTTTGTTAAGTAAGTTAAAATCAGCAGATTGGCAGACCACCAATTATTAATTCATAAATAAAAGATAAATCATGTTCTTTAATGAAAATGTTTTTCTCACATTAAAAGCCATTACGTACTGTTAAGATGTATCTGCTATAAACAGGTTCAATCATGTGATAAAACAGTGACAGGAACACTAAAATAAATGCAAGAATAAGCTTTTTACCTGCCAGCAAAGAGGTCCAGCTCATGTGTTTATTGGCAATCTAAAAACATTTTCAATTTTTGCATATTCCAGAAATTCTTTCACTTGACAGGCAGAGGGCACAAGGGGAAGTGCTCTATTAAAGCTCTTTAGGCTGACATTGAGCATGCTGCATTTTAGTGTTTGCCAGATCACAAAAAGATGGGGTTTCCCAATCTTGGAATATTGTTTGTGCTATTCATGCTCTTGATATTTGACTTAATACTACTGACATTTATATGTTTGCTCATATTTATTTAACCCTGCTTTTCTATTCCCCCTCCTTGCTTTCTTTTATTTATTTATTTATTTCATGGCTTCAGGCAGAGGTAATCTCAAAGTTTAAATTAACAATGTTAAATCTGCACCCTGGTTTGTAAAACCACCAATATGTTCAGTTGACTATTTGTTTAATCCACATATATTAGTGGGAACTATTGGTGTAACTCCATGTTTTGCTCTTATAGTATGAGAACATTATCCCTGCGATGTTACATGTAACATACACAGTATCATGGTATACTGTGGAAATAGGGATCCCATTTTTACACACACATATTGTAAACATTTTGGCTCTGGTACAGAAAGCCTTACAAGCTGTCCTCAGTTTAAACAGATTTGCCATCACTCGCTGCCCTTGGCTAAGTAAACTACTTTGTGCGGTATCCCAAATTCTGTTTTCTGAACAGTGTAGGACCTCACTATTTACATTCAGTGGTTTCCAGGTGAAATGTGGTGTATTGTAGTGGCACAGAGTTGAAAGTTTAGCAAATTAATTTGAATTAACCTTCACTTTATTTTCACAGCTGCAAAATACTCCATATCTTAATCAAATCATCAGTACAGAGGATACAGTCAACCAGCCTCTTAGATATTGGTCTGTTATGCTACAGTTGCTCTGATTTAGTTGAGAACAATGTGCAAACATATGTCCTTCCTTAAAAAGATACTTTACTAGAATTCTCAGTTTTCCAGTTGCTGTGGTTCAGAAATTGCTGATTTCTTACTTCTTGTGTGTCTAGATTTTACTGAGAGTTAACAAAACTTATCAATATGGGCTCATTTTAATTAAACACAATTAAAATGATGACTTGTTTTCTTGTGTGGGTTTGAAGAATTGTTTACACATTCGAAAAGAAATTGTAATGTCAGCTCAGTACCCCCTCATTATCTACATAGTTTTTGATAAATATCCTACAACAAAACATCTAATGTGCCAATATCAGTGTTGGATTTTAACTTACTCTACATTGCAGATACAAAAAAGAAAAAAACCCTAAAATGCAATATAATAACCCATAAAAAAAGAGATTAATTTACAAAGGCAACAAAGGGCAACTCAAAATCTCTCATTTTGGTCTCTTTTTCCTTTCCCTTTTTGTAATAAAAGCTTCTAAGGACTTTCTGTTCACTGCAGTCAAAACCATGAATCACTGATTTATTACATGTACATCTGCACCCCACTTTCATCAAAGAAGTATTGGTTAAATTTGTGTGTGCTTTTAGCGTGCGATTGCCAGCCACATATGGGCGTATCAATTTTTCAGTCTTTCGTTGCCAGTTGTTGCACAAGCATCTTTTCCATGAGGCATCTCCCTTTCAAACCAACATTCCAGCCACAGAGACACTGTCAGATAGGAGGAAATGATAACTACTTAAAAACATCCTCACCATGACAGAGACTCCTTGTACGATCTGAAAACATGAGCTTTGAAAAGCATGTTGGCTCCAGAACAATTTGAACATGCAAGTGTGTCAAAAAGCAATCATCATGACAAGCAAATAAAATGTGTCATTAGTTAAGTAGTATTCATTATTTGACATATTTTGCTTTCAACTGTATAAAACAGTAGGTTTGAAGTAGACTCAGTATGGTCCCCTGTCTGAGAGATGTCAGTAGCTAACCAAGAAGATCAGAAAGTAAACGCTGATTTTTCCAATTTCTTAATCTTTCATGCTGTTTCCTGATGACTCATTCTGACACACTAAGTGTATGGGAGAGTCAACTAGGCAGAACAAATGTGAATCTGTGCCGGTGTGAGCCTGAGGTCATGGGGTCTTGGCACGCATAAGTCTACAAGACGCTTCAGTTTACTTCATTAGAGCCCCTGTGGTAACTTAACCCGTCAAAGCTCCCACCTGCTTCATTTTACCTGTCACTTTGGCTGCTCTGACAGAGACACATGATTCATTAATGTTACTACACTGTGGTGAACTCTGTACACTTCCCACGTGCTTCTGTCACCTTGACTCAAAGGTTCCATACTGCCTTATATAACCTCATATTCAAGGACAAAGTTCACTACAATGTTCAAATTAATTCACATTTGAAACATATATTCTGGCAAATCCGAGGTGTTTCTGTTATTCCTAAAGGCAGAGGATGCTGCAATAACCTCAAGATCTACACATAGAGAATGATACTTACTGTAGCAGTTGGTGGGATCTTGAGTACCAGTGATGTTGCCAGAGTCATCAATTGTTAGGAACCACTGTGTACCGCTGAACAGCTGTCGTATGCGCACATCTCCTCCCTCCATATAGTCATAATTCCTGTTGTGGCGCTCATGTTTAGAACAGTTCATGATGGCAGAAAGTTGCTCTGGGGTGCAGTCACTGTAGACCACACACACACTGCCAAACAGAAAGACTGCATGCAGGTACAGTCCCGTGAACAGATTTTGAAGGTTCCATGTCAGCATCCATTTGCGCATTATAATACAATGCAGTGGGGATCAATGAACAGCATGCTGAAATGCAAGATAGAGATCTGTGTGCTATTCTACAGCCCAGGGAACCCCTGAACCCTGTCTTGTGACCTCCTGGTCCTTGTTCCTGCTGCACTGACTCCTAGTGGGATGGTGAGATGGTGTGGTTGTGGAGAAAACTTGGTGAAGCAGGCTGGCTGGAGAAAGAACTAACAAAGGAGACAAGTGACTGTATTATGAGATGATGTTCCTCTTTAGTCTTCAGTGACGGTGCACATTGACTGTTCCATCCTCTTGACATTGTAGTCCAGTTCAGAAAATATTATGCAGGATGTCACTATATTTAAAAAAATAATACATTGTTAAACTTGAGGGTGAACTTTAAAATGAAAAAATAATGAAATGATTACAGGAATCACCAGTTCTGTATTGGAGCACCTATTACTTTTAAAACTATTTTTAAATAGCTTGTGGTTTTTGTGTGTTTCATAAATGTGTGTGTGTGTGTGTGTTTTGGTTTTTTTTTTTTTAACATTTTCTGGTGTTAATAAAAAATTGGTTGCCATACACTGACAAGATATGTCTCCCTGTCATTAGCCCAGAGCAGTGAAATATTGCATAACTGTTGTCAATATTTTCTGTATCTACATAGAAGAATTTAAACCATCAAGAATATGCAGCCTTCATTCTAAAAAGAAACAAATCTAGAGTTTAATGACTTACATGTGCTCTGAGTGATGACAAGAGATGACGGAGGTGTTCCCTTTCAGCAATCGCTTTAATTTGAAGACCTTTAGGTCTAAAGCTGGAGTCTCAGTTGTTAACCAAACCCAGTAATGCAGTAAAGTTAAGCACGAGCTGGGAGCTTCTGTGAATTCCCATGAATGTGTCTCTGATTCTGGCAGGCTGACTCTGTGCATCGTCCACTGTCGTTGTGCACTCTGCTTAGATAAATGCCTCCTGCTGACCTCACTTGAGAGCAATTAAATTCCAACCAGTCAGCTGTCCCTGGCTGAGATGCAATGAAGAAACACCCTCTCTGCCTGCCTCTCACTGTCACTCAACCACCAGACATGAGAGGGAGCTATAAACTCTTGGAATACTGAGTTCTCCTTGGTATGCACTTCTAAGTGCTTTAAGAACTGTTGCATGCTCACTCACTCTTGCAGACCTTACAGCAACCCCTCTGTCTTTTCCAAGAAACATCTTGCACTTAAATAAATTTGTGCTGTGCGTGTCACAGATCTCAGAATGATTCATATTTACTTTAATGGCGGTTCAGATATTTACTGAGATGAGAAGAATTTCTTTTCTATCAATTTAAATGTCACAATTAATTAGTGGTTTTACTGGGCTGCACTGAATCATCGGTAAAGTGTTTAATGACTCAAGTAAAAAACTTCAAAGAGGTCCTTTATTTCTTCTTATTATTAAGTGTTAAAGTGGGAAGCAGTAAGTTAGGGCTGACAGGTATCAATCCAAAGAAGAAAAACAGAAGACATAACTGCTCAAAAGTAGTCATCTGCATGTCAAGGGTCATACACTTTTTCACTTTTCATGTTTGTATTTAAAGTCACAAATTACTGTCTTACATACTTTGCCTTTTCTCTGACACACTACTTTAAAAGTTTATACGGGCCCTAATGATGCGCTCTCCCGGGGAGCTCAGGGCTGTGACCTGTGAGAGAGGGACTTCTGGTTGCAGCAGGTTTCCTTCTTATCTCTAAACGGGTGGTTGTTAAGACCCTTTTTAATAATAATTTTATTATTGGGTGTCATTCTGGGCTGTTCAGCTGTCCCCCCATCACTTCAGAGACAGGTTATGCTGTTTTTTTTTAATGCATAGGCCAAAAATATCACTTATAATGTATGATTACCAGACACCTAGAGATTAAAATTAATCGTAAATGCTCACTCCATATAAAATCAGCATTAACAGACAGATAATTCAGCTATATTTTGTATAGACCATTGAGCAAATATATTTTCAGGTTGACTACAGACTGAGAGTTTTATAGGACCAGTATCTATAAAAGCCCATGTTCTCAAGGTGATTAGATCTGCGTTGTCAGGGGAGGGTAGCACCTGGTAAGTTCCCCTGAGGCAGACTGCTACAATGGGGGGAACCAGACAAGGTGTTTCCAAGACCCTTATAAAAATGGCCTCAAAAAAGACAAATAACTTTGCCTGGAATTTGAAACATGAACCCCCCAAAGCCACCCCCCTTTCTAGTGCACAGCCCTGTAAGCAAAGCTTGCAAGTAAGTTTAAAACAATGTGTGATGTCCATGTCTTCACACTTCTTGTGAGGGTCTGTTGGATTATACTGTCATACCATTTGGTTGACAGGTGAACGTGGGACTTTTCGTTGTAAATTATCCACTCATTGGTAGGACTGGGCAAAAGCCAGTAGCGTTTCTGCAAGAGACTGAACAAAAACAACAAGCCTTTTCTTAACACACAACAGCTCAGGACCCAAACTTCTGGACAGGGACTGAATTCTGTCCCTTTCCAGACATCAGAATCAGAATGAATTAAGTATTCTGATTCTGGTTCTGACATACTTAAAATGGAAGACATGGAAATTCTGGGTGCAGATGCTGGTGTTTTGAATATACCTGAGAACAAGAAGGTCACCAAGGTAGACCAGTTGTCTTCCTGTCCAAAGATTGGTTGTTCAATCCTGGCTACTCCATGCCAACATGGCAACATTGAACCCCAACTTGCTCCTGATACATTTTGTATTTTGTAGTCACTGAAAACCATGCCCATTCTGCCAGAGGTCACTGATGCAGTTAATAAGCCACTAAGTTACAAGAAGTCAGGAAGATTCCTTTTAGAGTTAATTCTGCTCCAAGTGAATGAACTGACCCTCTGTCTTTAGGCCATCTTCATGAATAAGATTGACCCTGAGCTCTCAACTTACTGGTCTATGCACTTGTGACCTTTTCCTACATTAAAGCATCAACTACACCTGAAAGGAATAGATTACAAATACAAGCAGATCATAGTGTACCAGATATTTTATAGCCAGGACCTGAGTTACCCAAATGAGCTCAGACTGTTTCTCTTTCATTTTCAAAGAGAGACTGTTAAAGTGAATGAGAAATCTGATAAAAGTATGTCTCCCTGTGGAGGTAAGGCTAGTGTGTACAATTCAGTGCAGACCCTGGTTCATACCCAGATCATCCTTGAAGGATAACTTACCCAATTGAATGTCTTAAGAAAAGCTTGACATCACTATTTTCACGATGATCTGGAACTGCATGCACTGGGTAATGGAAGGAATGATGGAAGGTTCTGCAGCCGGTTTCTTTAAAAAAAAAAAAAAAAAAAAAAAAAATTTTCAAAAATTTTTACT
>VUQH01001765.1:0-10308 GCA_015106775.1 Etroplus canarensis
TAATATATCCCACCCACTAACAGATGCCATGATAAAGAGATATTCAGTTATTCACTTCACCTGTCAGTGGTCATAATGTTGTGCCTGATCGGTGTATGCTTCGGATTCTTTCCTTTCCTTCTCCTTTCCTTCCTTCTGATACAAGTTAATCCTCTTTGTTTGCTTGTTTAAGCTGGGTAGACTCTTTAAGATGCTTTCCGGCAAAATCTAATCTGGTTTTCCTGTTCTGAAGTGTAAACACTGCTTTGCACCTTGTTGTAAACCCTCTGCATTTACATTCATGAAGGCATCTCTTGATTGCAGGTTTTGACAATGACCAACCCCCTCGAGAGTGTTCTTGACATGGCTAGATGTTGTGAAGGAGCTTCTCTTAACCAAGTTAAGAATTCTGTGATCGTCTACGTTTGCTGTCTTCTGTGGTCCGGGCCTTTTGGTGTTGCTGAGCTGGCCAATGCATTCCTTCTTTTTATGAATGCACTGGCCACTCCTCAAGTTTTTTCTGTTTCTCTGACAGGTTTATTTTGGTTTTTCAGCCTCCTTCACTTCACATCTTTTTGGACCTCATATTCAGAGTTTCAGTGAACGGCTACCAAATGCAGGTTCAAGACTATTTTCTCTGCTAAATTGTTATGGAATAATGAGGGAACAGGCCTCACCTGGCCATGAAACTGCTTGTCAGTTGATGGTCCCATTACTTCTGAACCTCTGAAAATGGGGGACTGTATATAAAAATGCCTGTGAATGCTAAACAGTTAATGCAATTATTTTACCAAACGCCTTGCGTTAAAGCTGAAAGTATGCACTTTGTTCACATATTGATTTATAATCTACATGCAGAGACAATTTTTTTTAAGTTCTATTGTCCCAAAACTTATGGACCTAACTGTAGCTAGCCACTCCAAAGTCACTCCAAAGTTAAATAAATCTGCTTGCAAGTCCCCCCAAAGCTCAGTTTATTCCTTCCAAAAAGAGATTACAAATTGAACAATTTTTGCTATAGCACTGTTTCCCCCTGCTTCCACCTCTCATGCTGTTAAACACCGCCTCTTTCTAACTCCATAATTTACAAAAAACTAAGGACAAATGATATATTCTTAAAACATTAAACTATGTCTTCAAACAAACGCCAGTGAAGTTTCAGAAGTGCCCATATGAATACATTAAAAATTTTAAAGTCAGGTCACATATCAGGGTTAGGTTTCTGATGCTTTGTTTACCAGTACCCCCTAGTGGCCTTTGGGTGCCTAATATAGCTTGAATCTGGTCTCTTGTTTTAGCTTTCTAACATGGAGAGTTTTGACTTTATCAGAGTATTTACTCACTGAGACCAACAGGGTGCATAATAAAGTCAGACACCAGAAGGTGTATCTGCAGTTTTTTGGAGCCTGGATGAATAAATCTATGTTTGGAAATATAAGCAGATAAACATCAGTGTAACACCAGTTCATATCCTTGTTAAGGTATGTAATGCACCCTATATCAACCATTTACCTAAAGCACAGCAACAGCAACAACCACCATCAACCTCACTCTACGTATTGGTCTGTATGCCTTCAGGTTGATGTTTGATAAGCAGTAAATTGCATATTGAAACAAAGTGAAGCAATAATGCTGAGGTACAATGAGCAAAATAGCAATAACATGTAAAATAGCAAGAAAATATAAAACATTTTCCAATTAAGCTGTTTTAAATGGGTCTAGATGAAAGAACTGGTGTTAAAGTCTTGAAAAATCTAAGAAACATTTTATTTAAACAGTTTACAGCTCTAGATTCCTAGATACCCTCAGGTGCACTGCTCCACAGTGCATTGTTAATAAAAGCTACTGCTTCATGGGTTCAGTAAGTCTCAAAACAGCATGAAAGGCCATCCGAGGGCAAAAAGTGCATATTACAACCATTATGCAGTGGTCATCCTTTTATGGCACGCATGTTGTGGCATTTTATTTAATGAAAGTTAATAATAATGATAACAGTCATTTAGGGTTTCACAGTTTTCACACATGTTGAGTTCAGTGGAGTTTCCTTGCTGTATCTATACAATATCAGAATATTGTGTTGGAAGGTGGAATATCTCAAGCACTTTTCTTGCTTTCATTTCTACAGTGAGTGGGTTGCTTTGCAGCCAGAGGTTGTTAACATGTTGCTATGCTTTCTTATAATGACACACAGCCATTTGAATTAGTCTGAGTGCCTCCTGCTGCAATAAAGATGCATTGTGATATTACTCACTGGGTAAAGGAGTAACTGCTGTCCAATGTTTAAAACATGTAGAGAGAAAGTCAAAGAAGCTGCAATAGCACAGTTCTAATTTAGCTCAGTCCATGTGATTTTCAGTAGTCTTACATTCAGCTAATTATGCATTCCCACAAGTGACAAATGACACTCACATTACTCACATTACTGCCCCAGTAAAATTACTTTAGGTTTCTTGGAATTTAGTCTGTTTTTGAATTTTACCCTTTATCTTATGTTCATTTGAATACCTACTTTGTGTATTCTGCTGTTTATTTGTTACCATTGCTGACTGTGCCGCTGTCTGTCTTGTTAGAGCACTCTTGCAAAAGCGCTTTTTAATCTTAAGAACCTTATCTTCTTCTTCTTCTTCTTCTTCTTATTCTTTCGGCTGCTCGCTTTAGGGGTCACCACAATGGATCATCTGCCTCCATCTCACCCCATCCCTTGCATCCTCTTCCCTCACACCGACCCTCTGCATGTCCTCCTTATAAAAGAAATTATTAATGCATCGTCTTCAATAAATTAACTCCACGGACTTTTTGAAAATGTTTCACGCAACTGTCACAAAAAAAGGGGACCAGTTACCTCGAACCTGCACCAGCTTACTAATGCTACATTCTCTATTTTCTCTCTGAAGGTGACAGTGTGTTGATGGGAGGTTGAGCACAGGGATGTGAGCGGAACAGTAAAGATGACCCTGTTGGCAGGTGATGGCTCTGACTATGACTACAGTGCCCTGAGCTGTGCCTCTGATAACTCTGTAAACCCTGCTCTTCAACAAGAGGAGGAGGCTCATAAGGGGGCCTACTACAAAAGGGCGCAGCCTGCCCCTCAGCTCAGCACTATCCATGATAACACAATCCTGTCCAGTTCCCGTAAACTCCATGCCATCATCAATGTGGGTGGGCTGCGTTACCAACTGCCTTGGACCACCTTAGAGGACTTCCCCCTTTCTCGTCTGGGCCAGCTGCACCTTTGCAGCAGCTTCGATGAGATCATGCGCATCTGTGATGACTATGATGTTACGCACAATGAGTTCTTCTTTGACCGCAGCCCCTGCGCCTTCCGTAACATCCTGACCTTTCTGCGGGCGGGCAAGCTGCGGTCCCTCAGGGAGATGTGTGCCCTCTCCTTCAGAGAGGAGCTGCTCTACTGGGGGGTTCCAGAGGAGAGCCTTGAGTGGTGCTGTCGTAGGCGTCTGCTGCAGCGTATGGAGGAGTTTGAAGCCATGGAGAGAGCAGAGGAGGAGGAAGAACTCCTGGAGGATCTGCTGGATTCAGACAGTTGTCACAGGGGGCATGCAGCTGACTCTAGACTCAGTCGGTGCATGGGCAAGTTAAGAGACATGGTGGAGAGGCCTCACTCTGGCCTCCCAGGGAAGATCTTTGCTTGTTTGTCAGTGTTGTTTGTCACTATCACTGCCATTAATTTATCCATCAGCACCATGCCTGCCATGAGGGAGGAGGAGGAAGCGGTGAGTAGACACTTGACAAATGACATATTTTGTTGAGATTAAAAAAGGCATAAAATATATTACCAAGAAATGAGGACAGAATATTTGGTCAGCAGGGCCACATACCACATTTTGTCCCAAGGCCTCTTGGGCTCTTACAGTTGACTGATAGAAAGAGATTAATAAAGTTATAATATCTCACTGTATTCCTGTAACTGCACTGTAATGGGTCTATATTACTCTGACAGATCGGAGTCAACAACTAATGAGCAATAAGTTGAGAAAGAGAAAAATAATCACTATATATTAGCAAATTATTAAATATTCAAATAATAATTTGTCATCTTTTAATTAAAACTTTTAAAAATAAAGATTTGCATAGCTGTGACTGAATTAATGTACAAGAAGTTGAAGCCGCAAATAAAATAAGTCATTAAAGTAAAGATGAAATACCTTTTATGGCCACTTGTTTATATAATCATAAGTATATTATTGATTGACCTGATTATGGGCTGCACTTTATTTGTGAAATTTTCATCCTGATATAATAACTAGTAACTAAACACACGGTGTTTTTAGTTTCTTAACTACTTATGACATATATAAAGAAAGGATGAAAGTGAAATATACTACATGGTATAGTTACTGTAGGTCCATAAGTATTTGATCAATGTGATTGATTACATCAAGATAATTTACACGGTTTAACAAAATAATTGCATTAACTATTTAGGAACGACTATTTTTATAGGTTGTCCCCCATCTTCAGATGCTCAAAAATAATTGGATAAATGATTGACAAGCAGCTTCATGGCCAGGTGAGGCCCCTTCCCTCATTATTCAATGACAAACTAAACAGATAAATGATCTGGAGTTGATTAAAAGTCTCGAACTTACATTTGGTAGCTGTTCGAAGAAACTTTCAATATGAGGTCCAAAGACATGTCCGTGCAAGTGAACGAGGTCATTGTTAGGCTGAAAAACCAAAAACGAACCTATCAGAGATAACAAAAACTAAGCGGACCCAAAAGCAGACAAAACACAGGAGTTATGTAAAGGCAGGATTTAATGAAGAAACGAGGCTTTAAACAGTCAAAGCCAGTGAATGTGTAATTTCAATCACTAGTTCTGGTGTTGAGTTTGTGTTCCCAATCCTGTGATGCCACAGGTGAGTATCCTTTTAGTGACAGTCCAGGGATCCCATGAAGGTGAGTGCACAGATTCCAGTGAGAGCGGGTCAGGCAGTTATCCACAGTTCCAGGTGAGAGCTTAAATTGGATTTCCTTGGCATGGCTTAACTGACGTGGTGACCTACAAGGTTTGTCGTTAAACATTCCAGCAGTGTAGTGCAGCTGAGATTGCACAGCTTAAGTAGTGTGGTAAATGGCTGATGAGGGCCAGCTGTACTGTCACACTCTGCCCAGACCACACCTGCACCGGAACTAAGCATGTTGAGGAAAGATAGAGCATAAGAGAGAGAGAAAGAAAGAGACCAGCAGAGTCAGACCTGGAGGACAAACGACAAAAACTTTAGGAGTGGCCAAAACAAAAAAAAGGAGGAAGGCCTATCATCGTCAAAGTCTACAATTAAGAGACGCCTTCATGAATGCAAATGCAGAGGGTTTACAATGAGGTGCAAAATTACACTTGCCAGAAAATGTCTCAAAAGGGTCAGTCCATTCTGTAAAAAAAAAGAATAAAAAATAAAAACAAATACATTTTAAAAAAGCAAACACATAAATACATACATACTTTGGACAGAAGACACCAAGATGACCTTGTACCTGTATGGAGAAGGGAAAGTAACAGCTCGTGATCTGAAGCATACCTACATCATCTGTCAAACATGGTGGAGGCAAAGTTCTGACCTGGGCAAGTATGACACTAATGCCAGGTCACTAGTGTTTAGTGATGATGTGACTGCTAATAGAAGTAGTAAGACTAATTCACGGTGCAAATGAATAATGACCCAAAGCATTTTTCTCAAGGCAAAGAAACTGGATGTTCTTTAATGGCGAAGTCAGTCACCGGATCTCACTAGAGCAGCTTTTCAGTTACTGGAAAAAATGAAGGCAGAGAGACCCACAAACAAACTGGCAGAGCATCTCAAGGGAGGAAACACAGTATTTGGGGATTTCCATGAATTCTACAGTTCAGCCAGTCATTTTTATTTTTTCTAAGGATTTTCATCCAGGTTTTAAAAGCAGTCCTTATATTTAACATTCTGCTACTTTCTCGCTTCTAAAAATGGGGGGGCATCTATAAAAATGACTGTAATTCCTAAACAGCTAATCCCGTGCTTTTTGAAATTTGCAATTTAATCACATTTTGACCGCTTGGTTTTAAATCCACTGCAGTGGTGTACACAGGTAAAATTAAATTTAAAAAGTGTCATTGTTAAAAAATGAATGGCTCTAACCTATGGACAGTGTAATTACATCCAAAACTGTTCAATAAAACAACTATTCTAGTTTAATTTTATTTATTTTATCAATCTTTTAAATCCCATTTCACTGTAAATAATTCTGAAAAAAGAAAACAGATTGTTTTGACTCATATCCAATGTTTTTATAGACAAGATAATTAAAGACACACCACTATACTGAAAATGAATGTATGGACCCAATATATTTACATTTGATGCATTTGTTTAAATTGATGCATCCAAAGAAAAACTGGAGGTAAATTTGTGTGCTTTTTTTTTTTAAACCAGTCATAAAAAATGCTAATAATGTCATGTCGTTTTAAAATCTCATCACAGTGGGAGAAGGTAGACTGCTGGCGGAGCCACATTTGTTTTCCCAGATTAGAATAAATGTTTGAAGACGTCTCAGTCTGCTTTTATGAAATGCTTCTATTATTATGTCTGACTTCAATCACAACCATAATTAGCACCCCAGCCTTTTTACTCAAATCAAAGGAAAACTGAATATTTGAACCTCACACATAATCTTCTTGCAGAGTAAAGTGCAAACAAGTTTTGAATTGACTCATTAATTTCTCTTAGAAGCTTTTGAAAAAATGGGGGGAAAAAAATCATTTTGATGGAGGTGCTCTTTATTTTCCAGTGTGTGGTTTTGCTCGTTTAACTCGTGCAGGAAATCAAGGGCAGATACTGTATGGGTGGAAGATAGGTGGAGTGCAAAACGAAGAAAAAGCGGTTTTGTTTGAAAGCAACTGCTATATCGCATTCTGTGACACAAGTTTCACACTGAGTAGGCCTACTTTAACTTCGTACTGCTGAAAATGCTCTACATTTTCCATTCAGATGCGGCTTTGTACAGTAAGGCGTATGATGTAGATACGTTAAAAATCACCTCTGAGTCGCAGTGCTAAAACAATGCATGCTCCAAAAGACCTGAAAAAAAAACTGCTGGTTTAGTTACATTAAACTGTTTATCTGACACCCTTGCATTGTACTGACACTTGAGCGTTCTCGGTTTGCCTGACTTAATTTGTTTGATTAGAAGTGCCGATGGGCTCATTATCACAGCTGCCTTTAATTTGTTGCTGCAAGATAACAAAGTGTTGCATTAAAAGTGTACGAGTGGTACAGATTTACTGGAGTTTTCAGATGGTCAAACTATTTCCTCTTCTGTAGGAGTATGTTTCATAATAATGATATTATTCCCTGATATGAACTGCATTCAAAGGCTATGTGCTTTGAAATACTTTGAACCATATCTCAAACCACGCACTGAATCAGCAACTAAGAAAAATACACCCCTTCAAAAAAAGCTTATGAGGTATGCTATGATCATTTTATAAGATTTGACCTATTTCTGTAACACTGATCATAAATGCATATGGAACCTGATATTTTTTCACCACCATAATTGATTGAGCTCTAAAAATCAAAAGAAAAATATGTTGTTGTTGTTCTCTTGATTGTAGAAATATTTTTGCATGTTTTAGCGCTCAGTGCTGCAGCAGCAGATACTAGTTAGCTGTTGGATTTCACACTGAAGTGGCTCCCTCTAGTGACTCTACCACAACTATGCTGGGCAACCACATTTTCAGTTCAGTTCAATTTTATTTATATAGCACTAAATCACAAGAAAAGTTGCCTCAAGCTGCTTTTTACTGTGAGGTAAAGAGCCTACAATATTAAAGAGACAACCTCAACAATCAGACAATCCTCTATGAGCAATGGAGGTAAGGAGGAATTCCTTTTTAACCGGAAGAGACTCCGGCAGAGTCAGGTTCAGAAAGGGACAGCCATGTGCCTCGACCCGCTGAGGGGTAAGGGGAAAGAGAAGGGGAAAAGGAGAGCATGGAGAGTCAAGGCCAACAAAGACTAGGATCACCTGATCCAGCCCTAACTATGAATTTTATCAATAAGGAAAGTTTTAAGCCTGATTGTAAATGTAGAGAGGGTGTCAGTTCAGTTCAACAGCTGTATTTATTCTCCATAGGGACAATGGAAAGAATTAACTTCACAGAGCACGATCATAAAAAGACAAGATGCATGATGCTTTATGCAGAATTTGATGATTACAAAAACAATTTAGATCTTTCAGTTTATTCCAATAATTTTAGAACTCCTGAATACAAACTGGGAGCTGGATCCAGAGGAGGTGTTCTGATAGTTAAAGGCTCTGCCTCCCATTCTACTTTTAGAAACTCTAAGAGGCACAAGTAATCCTACACTCTGAGACCAAAGTGCTCTATTGGGAACATATGGTAATTTTGTTTCTTCCTTTTACAGGGCACATGCTCCCAGATGTGCTATAATATCTTCATCGTGGAGACCGTGTGTGTGGCATGGTTCTCCCTGGAGTTCACCCTGCGCTTCATTCAAGATCGAAGCAAGCTGACCTTCCTCAGGCAGCCCTTGAACCTGATTGATGTGGTGGCCATCCTGCCGTACTACATCACACTGCTGGTGGACAGCACATCCAAAGGGGAGAAGCGGCTGGGTTCTGGCAGCACCTACTTGGACAAAGTGGGCTTGGTGTTGCGTGTGCTGAGGGCCCTGCGCATCCTCTATGTGATGCGTTTAGCTCGCCATTCACTGGGCCTGCAGACTCTAGGCCTGACAGCACGCCGTTGCACAAGGGAGTTCGGACTGCTCCTCCTTTTCCTGTGCGTCGCCATTGCACTATACTCCCCCCTACTGTACTTGATTGAGAATGAAATGGCCACCACGCAGGAGTTCACTAGCATCCCAGCGACCTACTGGTGGGCTGTCATCACCATGACAACAGTGGGCTATGGGGACATGGTGCCGAGGAGCATCCCAGGTCAGGTGGTGGCTCTGAGCAGCATCCTCAGTGGCATACTCCTTATGGCCTTCCCTGTCACGTCCATCTTCCACACCTTCTCACGCTCCTACGTGGAGCTGAAGCAGGAGCAGCAGAGGCTCCTGCAGAGGAGGACACACTTTCTGCTGCGGAGTCGCATGGCCGGCCTCGGCAGCAACCTCTCTTTGGAGAGTGATATGCTATTCCCTATAGGATCATCTGATACAAGAGACATGGATGACTGAGACTGTTTGGACAAGCGAGGACATGAGAGAGTAGGGGGAGGACAGAACGGAAAGACGAAGGAGGCATCAAATGGGACTGGATGCATAATTAAGACAAGGAGACAGCCTGGCAAAAAAAATTATCAGAGAAAATATGACTGAATAGAAAAGTATGATAAAGAAGAGAAGGTTTTTTACTTCACAGAAAAGCAGCTTGCTTTGTAGCAGTGTACATTTAAATAAAACGATACACAGGATTGAAAAGATGAGAGAGAATAAGAAAAATTATCTCTTAATAAAATGCATTATATATACATAACAGCTACAGAAGAGCAAATATAAGTCCAGTTGACAAAAAATACACATAAACCTCAAGCTTAACAATGGCCTAGAGTGTTAAAACAGTCATTTTATGAATGATACTATTTAACAAAAGACAAATCAGAAGAGCACAATCACTTTATATGATTTAGCGGCAATGTGATGCTTTCCATCCCTGGTTTCTGCAGACTTTTTAACAGATTTGTTGCTGTTGTGTGCTCTTGGGAGTTAACCAGTGTCACTTAATGGATGATGCTGTTTGCTTTTGTTAAGTCCCAAAGGTAAAAGTTCCTTTTAAGCTAAAATGTGACCCTTAATCCACTGATCATGTTCTTAATGCTTAGAAAACACTCAAAGTTATGTTGGATTCCTTAATAATTCTGTGGCACAGCCAGCATCTACATATTAATTATTTTGTCCTTATTTGTCCTTCTACATTTGGGGCTCATATGCAATTTTTGAACACTTTCTGAAGGTAGTATTACTGTGCTTGTATTTACTGCATTTGCTGTGCATAGCTGTTTATAAATTATAACTCTCTATAACTTGAATTTGAATGGCATCT
The DNA here is from genome assembly GCA_015106775.1 of Etroplus canarensis. Lineage (NCBI taxonomy): Eukaryota > Metazoa > Chordata > Actinopteri > Cichliformes > Cichlidae > Etroplus > Etroplus canarensis. The sequence continues at coordinate 10,043 of VUQH01001765.1, forward strand.
ATCATTTTGTCTGTTGCTGATTCATTGCTGCCTCTTGCTTTAACTTGAATTCAGAACGGAAGCTGGTTTGAGGTGGCAGTTAAAGACACTAGTCACCTCTCTTTTCAAATTTAGAAGCAGACTCAGAATCAGAAACAGTTTTTTGCCAGGTACAGTTAAGAACACGTGAGTGTCCAATTTGAAAGTGGTAGTCATGCAATTTGAAAAGTGAGAGTGACAAGGGGTCATCTTGGGGGGGGGGGGGGGGGGCGGGGGGTGGGGCGGGG
>VUQH01001765.1:15677-26820 GCA_015106775.1 Etroplus canarensis
AGCCGCCCCAGCCCCGCCCCCCCCCCCCCACGCCCCGTCGTTAGGAATCCGCGAGCTGTTCGTCTCGCCGATGCGAAACCGGCGGGTCTGATCCACGGCACAGAGACGACGTGAAAACCTTCACGGTGAGTAGCCCCAACTTGCTGTTTTGGCCGCTGGACGGGCTCACAGACAGACGGGGGTTAATAAAAAATGAATGAGATGCTGACGCTCAACAGTGCATCCAAGAAGAAAGCCTCACTTTTGGGGGGGTATTTTTCACTCACTTTGTGTGTAGATTTTTTTTTTTTTTGTAAATAAGTGCTCCTCTTAACAGTGATCACCTTGTAATTCATTGAAGTCACCGGTTGCACCCATGCTAGTCTGAAAGTTAGTCATCAGAGCTGTTCTAGAACAGGCTAACTGCGCTGCAGGCAGTCCCTCCTCTGCTGTAGGCACACCACACCTTTCAGTGTGCACATCCTTGATTTTAAGAGCCAAGACTACCTGAGAGGAAGCTTGCACAAGTGAAACTTGGCAGCTCTCCCTGGTGGGACTTTTATGGGCTGCCTGCTGTGGGAGAGGGAAGAGGAGAGAAGATCAGATGAGATTCATAAGACGTGTGTGTGTGTGTGTGTGTGTGTGTGTGTACAAATGGTTTGATTTTTGCTTGTTCACTCTTAATGAAACAGATTTTCCTTCCCAGGATCCCCCACACAGTTTAAAGACATGACTGTCATATGCTTAGGATTAGTCTTGCCCACTCAACATGACTCAAAGGTCTAAATATTGACTCCATTGTGGTGTAGTAGCTAATAATTGGAAAAGACTAGGTTTGCATCGAAGTCAAAGTTTTTGTGCAGTCTGTTATAATTTATGGAAGGCCTTGCCCTTGAGCATGTAGTTTCAGCCCACAGTGTTTAACATTGTGACTAGTCATTGCCTTGTGTATACTGCACACATCAGCCCCGACTGTCCCGGCCCAGACCGCTGATCCAGGATCACCCCACGGATCTGCTAACCTAGCCTGATGTCATACGTGTCAAAAATTAAAACTGATTTAGTGTCTAGACAAGATTCTCTTGCAGACGCTTAAACATCGGTCTCTCGTTTTCTGCGAGACATCACTGTGTGGAATATTTGCTATCATGACTGTTAATCTATAACAGCTGGCACAGCCCTTGTGCTCTTGAGGCGCGCGCACACACACACACACACACACACACACAGACTCAAACATCTAAACCTGCTGTACCACTATAACAGTGTGTTATTGCAGGTTTTTGATCTGCCTAAGACCTAAATATTGTGTATAAACATTCAGCTTGTTTTTTTCTCCTTACTGTAATCCTTTCTGAAACCTCAAACACTTCTCCAGAGACATATTTGAAAGTGCTATCAGTAGAGTTTTAATGAAAATAAAATTGCTATTACATTTGATTATCAGTAGTGCATTAAACTAATCCTCCACAGATTTTCTAGTTTTGTGTGTGTGTGTATTGTGTGTGCATTTTGTATTTTCCATTTTTCCCGACAGAATTAAGATGCTTGGCAGCAGGCAGGAAAAACATATTATTTCCCATGTGTTCAATATTCTTATAAGTTGGACCAGTGACGTGCAAGCTGATGCTGTAGATGAGGCAGGGCATGCTTGATGATTTCTGTCGTGCATTTTCCTTGCGTCCCGCTTCTAATGTGGTGCATATTCACGGTTCATGGTGAGCGTCCCAGCTACTGTAAAGCCAGTGAGCAAGTGTTGCCCGTTTCACCGAGCTATTTGCATGCTTCCTGCAACCAGCGAGAAGTGTTCCGAGATGGTCCTTTGTATTTTCTAACTGCCAGATTTCAGGCTCCACAGAGGGAACCTAATGCTCCTTGGAATCCCGTGAATGTCTTCCAGTGAAACCCATAGATGTTTATGTCAACTCCAATGAGACTAGTGGAAATTGGCTCTTAAGGATGAAATTCCTGCTAATTGGCAACGTGGCTGTGGACTGGCCCCTTTGTTCCCCCTTATACTGGAGTGGTTTGTCTGTCAGGGTGATGCACTGCGTCTGGCATCAATGAATTGCTTGTTTCTGAAGCTATCCAGCCCGGGTGAATCGGCAGCCTTAAGACAAGTTGCTTCCACTTTCCAAAACGGCTTTTGTACACCTATTCATAGAGAAGGAACGAGAAACATTTAGGGTCTACAAAGAGTCTCAGCTAAGCATTTTGATAGGGATGTGTGTATTTGTCTCTGCCTTTAACTGCACCGACGCAAACTGAGCAGTGGCATTAAACAGATTTCACTCTAGCTGGCAGTTTGCTGAGTTCATCATTTGATCTAGTGCATGTCCCACTTTCCTTTAGGTCAGAAGAGGATTAATTGGCATTGAGCTCTGAGGACATATTGTAATTAGATTTGCCTTTCCTGTATATTTATGAGTGGCGATACACCATAGTCATGTAATTCCTATGTTAAAAATCAAAAAGGAAAACACACACACAGAGCTTAAGGTGAAAGGATATACTGTAATAGTTTATGATATTATAATTGGAGCCCAGCCGATATATCAGTATTGGCATTTATGTCAGTGTTTCCCACACATTTGCTTACTATTCATTCAGTCATTTTGACCATTTTAAACAAATATTTTCAGAGTTGTCCATAGTGCCCTTCTCTTATCCTAGAGAAAACAGAAAACAGTTTACTAGTAGACAATCTGATGGACTTCAGTCCCACCATCTTGGACTGCAGCAGTTAAAGGCAGTCCTTAGTCTGCTCTGGAGATCCCCTGCAAGCTGCGCCAGGCTCTCCAGGACTGCAGAGCAGAACACGGATAGTTTCGCCAACTGCAGTCCAAGACCCTGGAGTTGGAGTCTATCCACAAGGTGAGAGAGACAGCTGACTCTATTGCTCTGTTATTTATTTGACACAAAGTAGTAAAAAAAAAAAAAATTACTTGCAGTGGAACACCTCATAAACGGTGTTAAACTGCGGGAAAGCTGTATACGTTGTCTTATATGTAAAGCTTTGAAGGCTTTCTTATAAACATGCTTGGTATAATTCGGAAGTTGTATGTGAGTAGAACATACAGTGTGTTTGCTCTAGCTCCAGCGTTTGCTATATGCACACTGTCTGGATCACAGAGGATCAGAAATGTATTGCTGACCCATCATTTTCCCTTTTCAATTCAACTGCAACATTTATAGTTTATGTAAAGAATATCACAACCTGTTGATATCCACATTTTTTTACTGCTCAAAATTGATAGGCAAAGGCCTGAAAAATAGGTTGTAAAGAAGAACAAATTGATGAGCCACAGAAGCAGAAATAAAAGAAGAGCTCATAAATGGCAGGACAGAGGGTGAATCTAAATGAGCTGGGGCTCTAGTAGTAGTAGTAGGAGTTGTAGGAGTAGTAGTGCGCCTGTGCTTTGTTAAAACAACACACTATTCCCCTTTGGCTTTGGAGTACTTAACAAACAAAACACTTGTCTGATGCCAGCATCAGCCCCTCTTCAGTTTGCCAATGAGATGTGCGATGCAGTCCAAAAGGAGAGAAAGAGGGGAAGACTGTATACATGAAAAGGGGGCATGAAATTTGTGATGGCTTCCTGCTGACAAAAGCCTTTGAATTTTTCATGTTGCAGATACTAACTTCTGTTGGTCTGGCCCAGATTTGTTGCTAATTAGTGCCCAGCAACATTCAAGGGCATACAGTTGAGCATGGGAATGCCAGTGCCACCTGTTCTCTCTTTCTCCCTGTTTCACATCACTCCCATCCTGTCTGTTTATGCCATATGCATCATTGGGTTAGTTTTTAATCTGAAGGTTTTGCCTTTCTTTTCAGTGGTAATTGTACTTCATGTATTGTATCACTTTTTTCTTTAGTGTCCTCAGAGGAAAAAGGAGTACAGCATGTATGCACGAATAAAACATGAAGCCACAAAGCTGTCCATTGCACCCAGAAAAAGCACTTGAATAATAAAGATGAAGAACTGAAGCGCTCTGACATATCCCTTCAAGCCTTCACTCAGAGGGGCCTGTGCTTGCTGGCCATTTGAATGAAGTATCTGACAGTGGTTTGATACAGACAAACAGAGGAGGGATTGTATCCTCCCAGGATCCTTGGCCACTTCCTGTCCCTCTGCTCTGGGAATGAGCCAGGGTGACACAGGCCACGCATCTCCACTCAATCCACCCACTGTTGCCTCTGTGGAAAAGCGATCACTCTCACACCCTCATTCCCATCAGTCCGTGCACATTTCTTGCGACAGGAAAAGCGTCTTTGGCATTTAGAAAGATGCCTCTCTGTGTAGCTTTGTGTAGGCGCAGCTGTGCGAGCCCGGTCAGGCTGATGAGATGCTGGGAAGAGCGCATGCTGCTCTCCCCTCCTTTAAAACGTGAGGCTCTCCATCCTCTGAGAATCACGGCTGTGTCTGTTGACGTGGGAGTTTTTGTGCAGATCATGTAATGGCAGGGAACACGAACCGTGTCAGACTCGACCTTTAGCCCAGGCAAATCTTATAATCTCAACAAAACCAGATAACAGGAGCATGCGTGGCAAAGCTGCACTCAGGGATGAGGGTACTCAATATGATTTGTGATCCTTTTAGTGAGTCACATCAGGTAACAGAAAGCAAAATCCGGATAAAGAGAAATCTGCCTGAATGAAGTGTTACTGTCCTCACTACTCAAATGACTCAGTTGCAACAAAAAGGCCATATTGGGTCATGTCATGGGCTGTTGGTTGGACTAAACAAGCAGTCTGATTCTTATGTTCTACCAAACCACTTACTATAATTGGAAAATTATAAAATGAATGTAATCATTGGTTGCAGTTTAGATCTTTGTTACAAGTGCAATAGTTGATGTGACCCAAGTATATCTGTGGGTGGTTGCTTAAAAATTCCAGTGACTCAGTGATTACTTTGCCAAGTCATTTCTCACTTTAAAATTTTGGCTTTTGGCTCATAGCCTGTTGTGGACCAAAATCTCTACATCCTTTGGCACTTCACAATATGTTTACAGCACTTTAATTGTTAGCTCATTGTGTCTGCAGATGCTTTGAGCCTTGAAACATAATCACCTTTTTTCCTTTTTTGGATGTATCTTTAGCAAAGGTGGCAAAAGTACACACATACACACCGATTCAACTTCTTTACTTGAGTAAAAATGAAAAAGCACATTCTATGAAATGTACTAAAAGTAAAAAGTAGCTCTTTGAAGGACATTTCCACCAGTTATTTTTGTGCAAAGCTACCTGAACCTCATGTCATATTAATATAATATTAAAATAATACTCATACAACTTCTACTGGTTATTCAAATAAATGTACTCACCTTGAGCAGCTGTTACGAAGACAAACCAAAAAAAATCTGATTCGTACAATTCGGATGGGTGACTTTGCCTTAGTGCTATAAATGATGCATAAATTTTTTTTTTACCTTTCATCTCTACATCTTTTACATCAGTTACGCATGATAAGCACAGATGATGGATGAACCAATAGGATAGTCTTTTAAGTGCTATTGTTCCCTCCGTTTAGGTTCAGATCAGTTTGATGTCGGAAAGTCGTGCAGTGATGTGAAATGATCAGTAAATCCCTTCAAATGCATTAAAACTAAAGTAACGAGTCTCTTTTGAAAATCTAAGGAGTGTTACAATGTAGTGAATAAAAAATGAAAAGCTGACAGGCAAATACTCAAGTAAAGCTATCTGAAAACTCTATTGTGCAGTAAGGAAGTATTTGTACTTCATTATTTCCCTTTGACCTTTTGTGCTGATGTTACTGTACTCATCTCTAAACTAGAATATGACTCCACTGTTGGAATCTGTTTTTGTGGTCACTAGTAGGTTGTAGGAAGTCCCACACTTCTTCTCCCCAGACTCTGACCTATCACTGCCGTATGTTGTGATGTGAGCCTTCTTCCTCTTTCTCAGCAGAGTTAACCTCTATATCTTATAAAACCTCCAGCTGCACTGCCAGCTCACTGCTCTTTGCTGATTGCCTCGCAACCTGTGTCTCAGCGTCACTACCCCACAGAGTTATATTTGAATATTGAAATCAGGGCCTTCTGAACAAAGGGTTGGTTTAAAAGAGATGGAGGAAATCACTTCAGAGTTGGGGGGCCTCGCCCTCCAATCTGTTATGGAAATGTCATGGCAGGGAGCAGTTATATTTTGATGATGAAGCGTGACATGGGCACATTTTAATATTTTAATGTTTCTACATCTCTGCTGCTTTTATTTGTCTATCTCCAAGGAAGCACGGCTCAACACTGGGATCTTTGTGTCTCGGTTTCAGTTTGAATCCAGTCAAAGCAGCTATAGAAATGTAAAATAAGCATGCTTTATTTTTACTCCATGTGCACAGAAACTCTGTTGTTCTTCAGATTTCAGTATTCAGCTTTGCCATTGAAGACAACCTGATAATGGAGGGCATATCTTGAGGACACAGAATTGAGAGTATCAGCTGATGATCAGCTGCAGCAAGACATTCTTAGCATACATTTAACTCTGTTAAGATAAGAAGTATTCTGGTGTGGAGCTCTTTTTTTTTTTGTTGCTGAAAGAACAGCCGCAGTGTGTGTTGCAACCTTGAATCGCATTCCTGTTCTTTCATTGTGTGTAAAATTCCAGCGTGATGCTGCTGTTTCTTACCCTGACAGGCAGCGGAGGGAATATTTTAGAGTGGGTGGCATGTGTGGCTAGGAGCAACCTGTGCTTCCAAACATCTAGAAAAGGACAGTGTCTCTACCTGCTCCCCATACATTCCTGCTTAGGGTTGTGTGAGCAGGAGAGGAGTTGAAACTCGCCTTGTCCTCCACTCTGCATTCCTTAGCCATGACTGAGCTCAATTACTCTGCTGCAACAAACCTGAGATAGTAAAATGCACATCTAGCCCAATTTCTCATCCTTTACACAGTATAAAGCTGCAGCATACACTATATATAGCACACTATAAACAGTACCTTATAGATTCCTTCTGGAAGAATTAGGCCTTAGATTTTAGAGCTGCAGGGATTTCTTCCTCACTAGCTGTGCAGATGAGAAGTTAAATGGTAGAAGCCTTAGAAAAGCCTTAGCTTACTGAGGCATGAGACACATGGGAGTTTCTGTGGAACTGAGAAGATCAAATGCCACCTCTTTGAAATGTGATGAGAAGGGGTGAATTTAAAGGTTTGGTATCGCAGTACTTGAGTTCACTGTAGGCGACATATTCTGAAGCAGTAAAACAGCGCGTATGTGATAAGACTGAAGTGCTTTCTGATCCTGCATCTTTGTTATCTTTGGACCCTTCTGTTTTCTTTTGTCAATGTTTCTCAACCTCTTTGAGCTGATATTTTAGAAAAAAAAACATAATTTTTTTCCACCTCACATGACATGTGCCTGACACATCATAGGAAATGAAATCCTTTATTTCCGCTATTGTTTTTTTTTTCAGGATCTGAGGGATTGGACAAAGAATAAAGGATAGAATGTGAGGAGGAAGATAGACCAAGTGTAAGAGAATAAGATGGGGATGGGAAGTGGGGGCGGGGGGTTCAATGCCCTTGAGGATTATCTTTCTCTTCTCCTCCCTTCCTCTTTCTCCTCCATTTCTTGTTGGAACACATGGCCACAGATCATCAATCTCAGTTCACATAATGACCATATTTAGATGAGAGCAGCACGATACGAGGCTGATGTTGGAGTAAATCCCAGAAGCAACACAACCTGGACGTTTGTCAGCAGAAGTATCTGAAATTTCAACAATACAGTAGTAAACCAGCCTATTCTTGGCATTTAATACACCACAGAGGAACGGGGCTCTGCCTCTCACCCTGTCAACACAATACAGTCAACACCCTCAGGTCCCTTCAAGGCAGTTACAGTAATCGGCATACCACAAATGCCTTAGATCTCTTACTTTTTCTGGACAAGTTTCTTTTTGATTCTTGCCTGTATTCGTCACAGGTGATGCAAGAAAAGCTGAAAGACTTTTGGCCATAAAACCAGCTTTGTGATTCACCTGCTTGCAGTGCTGCATTTAACATCTTTTTATGAACATAAAACTGTAAATGGTTAATTGTGAAATGCAAACTATTCATTGATGTGCTGGAATATATTTGCTGTTTTGCAACAAACACGATGAGCTAAGTAGGGGGGGATTGCAGTAATGTACTCAGTCTGTCTCGTCTGAGCCTGGGCCTGTCACACCCAGTCTAGGAAGGTTAGTCAGAGGTCTTAGTGAAGTGAGGTACAACACTTCTCTTACCAGTTCTGCATCAGGTTGGCTGCATTTAAAGTTACTCTATTGATGCAGAGTTTTAAAAACCTTAGAGGTGAGGGGTTTCGGAGCAGGGCATGATTTACTGAGGTATTTAGTGAAAGACATAGACCATCCACAGAGTAACATCACTTGCAATTACATGTATGGCTTGTTTCAGATGAGCAATTTTTCTTTCTGATTTTCGCTTTCTCTATCAGGGGATAGAGTTGCCTGCAAGAATATAAATGTCAGGCATGGATTGGATTTTAACATTCCAGGTCCCTAGCACAAAGTCAGTGTCATGTTCCTTTTGCACTGGTGTGAGAACAGTGCAGGTAATTCACAGCTAGCAAGTGGTCATCATGTCTCCTGCCAACTGTGCACTCTGCCCTCACCTAAATCAAATTGAATATTACCAGCAGCCAGAACATATCTGAAGCAGACTATCTCCTGTAGTGTGATACATGTAAGAAAGAAGGACTTTGGAAAATGTCCCAGTCTGAGTCTGCCAACATTATTCTAAGTTCATGTGTAAAATGGCTATAGAAATATGATCAGACTGGTCTGATCTCTGGCCCAGCTCTGCATGTCTATATGAAAGGTGAATTTTTGACATATTCAAATAAGTCCTACAGAGTTGCTGCCTCTATAATTTTAATGATAGTGCTGGATGTGCATTTGGGAAGTGTTGGCTCAAGTGCTGCTTTGTGGGCTTTGACATAATGTAGGGGATGAAGCAGATGGAGCTGGTTTCTCGTGAGGGAACAAGAAAATGGAAGGTGGAAAGAAGGAAGAGATCAGAGAAGTGAAAAAGTACTGGCTCAGAAATGTACTCAAAGTATAAATGTAAAAAGTAGCTCTTTGAATGATATTTCTGTTGTTGCCACAGCGGCTCATGCATTATGAATCCGGATTTGAATTTGGCAAAGATTTTACACTGGATACCCTTCCTTACGCAGCCCTCCCCATTTGGGTCCAGCGCTAGAAGTTGATTTGCATGTGGCTCCCTAAACAGAAAAATGAGTATACTGCATAAATTATATTTTTTGCCTCTTTCATTTCTGTGTCTTTTTCATCAATTACACGCAATAAGCACTGAGGATTGATACACCAATTGGCCTCCATTCAGGTTCCAATTGGTTTGATGTTGGGAAGATGGGTAGTCATGCAAAAATAATGCAGTAAATGTAAAGTAACAAGCCTATTTTTGAAAATGTAAGGACTATCAAAATGTAGGGAGTGAAAGTAAAAAGTTGTCAAAGTGCAAATAGCAGAAAACTGCATAAAGTAACAAAGTCTATGACTTTACTTCCCTTCTCTGCAACTGGACAATACACAGAATCATGTAAACCACTGATAAATAAAAAATGGCAATATTTTGGAAGCCATTATTCAGTTTAGTATTTGTATTAATGTAGTGGGTTTTTTGCTTTTTTGGTTAAAGCCACTGCAGTGGGCAGAGGAGCCGCTGGTCTGAACCCCCTAGTCTAATGTGTTCAAAGAGGGGTGTAACGTTGTTTTTACATTTCAGTTTTTATGCAGAAGAAACATTTAAGCATATTTCCATTTCCTTAATAAGCAGCTCCCTTCCTTCATTGCTTTGCACCCTTTGCAATAGCCACCAGATCGCCTTGTCTAAAATGGCCCAGATATTTTCTTTTTGAGCTTCAATCCCCAAATAACTTGATATATGTCATACTCAGATTAGGACCAGGGGATAAAAAGAAAATCCTTGAACCTGCAGTTGCTGCCAGCAGTGTTTGTTGTTTGGAAGTGGGCAAAAAAATTCCTCTGTAAGCATGGGGTTTAAGACAGAGCGGCCAGCTGCTCGGCTCTACAAGCCCAAAGATGTCATATGATTTTAAGGCTGGGTGAGCTGTGGTGTTTGGCAACAAAAGGTGATCTGAAAACACTGTGGGTTGCTTAAAAAAAAAACAGTGCCGAGAAATACACACACACATTTTCACACAGTGAAAGGGATAAAAGCTCACAGCCTCTGATCCTATTATAGAAGCCAAAGCATTGCGTGCTCCTAAGAGGCGGGGAATATGGGTAAGCGGGATGTTTTTATGGGAATTGCCCAGTGGCATAACTGAAAACATTACAATGGAAATCTTTCTCCAGGTGATCTCACCTTCTTTCTCTGTACTGCTTTCTCTCTCCCTCTCTCACTCATCTGTTTTTCGCTCTGAAAGGCTTTCAGGAAGTGACACATCCCACATAATTCAGGGAGATGGAGCCTCTGCTAATCTTGCCTTTCTCTTCATCAGATAGGCATGCAGCGTTCTCTGAGTGTTTTGGCCTAGAAAGTCTCTGTGCAAGTATCCTACATCTGTGCAGTTTGTTGGTTTGTGGAATGCTTGGAATCGCCTCCATGGCAACGTTTGTGTGTGTGTGTATGTGAAGCAGTAAATATTGACTTCACCACCTCCCCATCCCTGCGTCTGTCCGTGACAGGAGCACGGGTTGGGGGGGCGGGGGGGGCTTGGTACACACTTTATCCAGGACTCAGCAAAGTCCTGACGTGGGGGAGTGCGTGTTTACCTTCAGATATCCAAACATGGTGAGGCTTTCTGGCTTTGAGTGATTAAGTGTGGACATACTTTACAAAAGAGGTGAAATGCCAGAAGCTTCATGACAGATCCTCTGTTGTGTTGCTCTATTTTACCTTGGTAATAATCAACCTAATGGGTAAAAAAATGGGAAGCCTGAGCAGACACTAGGGGTAGTACTGATGTGCAAACATATCCAATCCACCATTTCCTCTATTCATGTTTGTTGAAAGGAAAGAAAAACAAGGTGGGCTATATCCAGTGTTTGTTCAGAACCAGGAACTAGCTCACCTGTACACAATGAGTGTAAACTGTTCTTGGTGTACTGAGTTCAGTTTTTTTTTTTTTTTTTTTTTTTGTTTTCCCCCCGCA
>VUQH01001766.1:0-10745 GCA_015106775.1 Etroplus canarensis
AGAGTAAAAGGGAAGGTTTACAAGACGGCAGTGAGACCTGCTATGATGAATGGTGATGGTGGTACTGACAAAAAGACAGGAAGTGATAGAGTTGAAGATGCTAAGATTCTCACTTCAGAGGGACAGCTCAGTTTGAGTGGTTTGGAGACAAAGTCTGGCAGGCACGGTTGAGATTGTTTGAATGTGCCGAGGAAGGATAGTGGATATGTTGGACAAAGAATGTTGAAGATGGAGCTGCAAGGCAGACAAAGATCACATAAAAGGTTAATGGATGTAGTGAAGGAGGACATGGAGATGATTGGTGTGACAGAAGAGGCTGCAAGGTGAGATGGAGACAGATGACAACCCCTAAAAGGGAGAAAAAGAAGGAAAAGAAGAAGAAGAAAAAGAAGAATATAGAAGCTATAAGTGAGAGCGGTGGCCATGTTATTGTGCTGAAATGATGTGTCTTGTTTGCTCTGTGCTATGGCTGACAGTCCACCTGCTAATTGTGGTCATAATGAAAGCCCAGTCTCAAATATTAGATAAATCTCCTTTAACTCTAAATTCACTTCCTAACCCTGAAATAACCTCACTCATTACCCTCATCTAACCTCAACTCTTAGTCCAATCACTACTATAAATCCAGGGCCTAATCCTAAAATAAACTCTCAGAGAAGTAAAGACATCTTCACGCTGTGGAGGATTTTTCTAATCTTTATGTGCTTGTGGGACGTTTGGTCCTCATTAGTAAAGATATGTCAGAACACACGCATGCTCACTCAGTCACTCATTCACACACACACACACACGTACAGTGACTGCACAACGTATCCTACTTCAATCATGTTCTGACATGGGACCTTGAAGCTACAGTAACAATTCATCACCACAGGTGTAATTGAGAATGAGTCATACAAATGAATGCTATGGTGAGAGTAGCCTACAGGTAATCTAGCTATAAATGGCACAAAACCCACTCAGGATCTCTCCGTCTCCCTCCACAAGCTCTACTGCTCTTACATTCTGTGACTGTGATTCTTATTCTTTTTCCCATTTTGCTTTCAGTAAACTGCCATCTTGGATAAAAGCATTTGTCCCGCGAGTCTTCTATGTTACAGAAAAGGCCTGGAACTTCTACCCATACACCATCACAGGTCTGCATTTGTCTTTCTTTGTGTTAAACATAAGGTTACTTTCACCTTTATACATTATATTTTCTGGAAACAACTTTTTTTCAAGCGCTATCAAATATCTATTACTATGTATGCATGTATTTCCTCGTGGTAAAGTGTATCTGTGTATGGGCACAATATAATGCTCAAACATATGAGTTACTAATGCTGTTTCTCCCCATCCATATTGAATGTCCCTGGTGCTGCAGAGTACTCAGTAAGTATTCTCACACATCATTTACTGTACATGAATGCAACAGAGCTCATCTCTTTCCAGTATCAGAAGATCTAATCTGCAGCCTGCTTTCACACTATCTCTGCCCCTCAACCTTTTTTCCCCGTTTTTTTCCTCTTTGTCACCCTGTAGGTATCATTCCTCCCCAAGTTCAGCATCCGCATTGAGACAAGATTTGAGAATAACAACGGTGATAACGATAATGTGAGTATAACCAAGAGTAGAACTGCAAGAGATGAGAAAAATAGAGTGATTAGAGAAGATGAGGAGGAGAAATACAAGGGGATGGAGAAAAATTGCAATTTTCTCTGCAGCACTACAAAAATGTTGATCAAATTGATGCGCCCATTACAAGGAAAACAAGCAAAGCACGAAATGCAGTATTGGCAGCTCTATTAACCAGACATGCAGTGTGCTGATCATGGCTGCCATGCTGCATTTTGTCCAAGGCCAGCACGCAAAGACACCCACAGACAGAAATTCACCAACAATTGCAGCTCTGTCTGGCACTTGTGTTTGCCTGGTGCATTTAAGAACAGTCAAGAAGCAAGACCCAGCATGTTTAAAAATATGGAGACCAAGTATTCAGCTTATGGGAATGGATGTGATGGATCTTGTTTCTAGTCAAACAGTTACAGGTTACTTGAGTTTACTCCAGGCAAACATGTTACATAATTATATGTCAAGACTCAAGCACATAAATATGCACAAACATATTTTTTATACACTTGAAGACCCACATTGGCATGTTATGATCTTTAAAGCTGGTAATTTCCTAACAAACAGTTGCTTATTTACACATCACAGGTTACAAGGCAATACTGTCAGCCAATTACCATGTTGCTGCACGAGCTACCTGGTAAATGTGATCAAATATTCCCTCTGTTTTAACTCCGTTTTTGGTCTTTGCCACTTTCTAGGTGAAATCTCTCTCTTTTTAACCACTATGTCCACCAGCTAGTTACTAACTGTTTTGGTGCTATGCAGGCTGTGTGACCAGTGAAAGTAATCCAAAGCAGTGAAGCTGCTGGGTGGGCAGATAAACAATTAACTTGAAATGCACCATAACTTTTCTATGAGCAGTGACAAGTTGCCACTTCAGGAAAAAATTCTCTGTTGGTTTATCACCACAGAATTTTGCCCTTGTCATTTGATACAACAAAGAAGCATTTTATAACAAAGACAAAGACACATTTGCAGCACGTGTGCTTTCAAGGATTTCAGTCAAGAATTAAATTGGGATTTGGCATGTCTCCATGGTACAGTGGTTAACACATGACATAACATGTGAAAGGTCCCCGGTTTGACTGGGAGGAGACACAAGCCCAGCTTTTGGGGGTCATAAGTCAGCTTACTTCTAGCGCTGATTCCGAGCTTGACTAAATGGGAGGCTTACATCAAGAAGGGCATCCAATATCAAATCTGTGCCAAATCTCATATACAGATTCATCTGCTGTGGTGACCCCTTAGGAAAAACAAGAGGGAGCAGCTGAAAAAGCATTTTAAAGTGGGATTTAACATGTGGGGGAACCCTTAGATCTGTCTGTTCATAGGTGTAGAGGTGCAGCAGGAAATATGACTAGATAAGTGTAGTTGACGTGTCCCTCAAACTTTTTGAAATATGTTTACATCCTACAATTTTAGTGACATCATCTGCAAACTCTTTGTTAATTTACCCTTCAGAAATCATATTCATTCAACTAAGCTTCACTCCATATTTTTCCCTGGTTGCCTGACCTGACCCAATAGTGAACACGGATACAAAATGAGTACAGAAAACTACCCAGTTCAGTTCTCATGCAGTCTTTGAATGACACAAAAATGATTATCATTTCATTTATTGTCAAAACATTTCTTGATATGAATTAGCCAGATAGCTTTAACAACACATCACGTAGCCTAACTATCCACAGTCTGAGTATAAGAACTGAATGATATGAATTATTTATGCAAGCTTTAAATGTCTTCCAGTTCATCAAATTCATTTCTATGGCAAATTTTACCCTTGAAATAATCTACCATGTTCTCTGTCACTCTTTCTAACTGTGAAATGTAGCTACTCTACTGGTAGCCAGAAAGACAGATGGCCAAGGTGCATATTGAAAACAGCTTGTGTGTTTTGTGTTATTTGGTGAGCTCCTTTTGAAAAGCTGCATTTGAAATCATCTGCCACTTCAGAAAAAGGCAACTCCTTTTATGCATGCTGCCCTTCTGTAGTGCTACTTAGATGTAGAAAATACTTAAATTTAAGTGTTGTGACCCTCACATTATCAACATGTGCATGCATGAAGGCACAGCAGGAATGAGAATGGAAAAAGGATGTTGAGTGTGGAGGTGGGATTGTGGGGTGACGTCACATTCTGATTTCTTGAGTGAGTATGGCCTCAGCTGGAAGAAACGCCAGGCTGCACCACCCATAAAATGAGCTTGCTGGACTTCATTATGTATGAAACTGCCAATCAGTCTTATTTACTCCACATTGTCCTCGCTCATTTTAACCCCTGTTGTTAGTCTACTCCTACATTTCACAGGGAAATGTTATACTTTACTGCATCCATTCAACCACTGTTTACTTCAAAAATAAGGTTTTACATACAAATCATGGGAAGAGATGATAAAAAAGCAGCAAAGCAGTCTATACAATTAGAGCTAACAAAATATCAATTTGGATCCCATCCATTGATTTTCTGGAGTAGAGAGGCTGGAGCCTATCCCAGCTGACACAGAGCAAGAGGCGGGGCACACACCAGTCAGGCTGCCAATCTATCACAGGGCTAACACAGAGAGACACAGACAACCTTCCCAGCTAACAGCCACATGTGATTTAGCCTTACAGGCATATCTTTGGGCTGTGGGAGAAAACAAAACCATCTGAAAAAACACATAGAGGTACAGAAAAAACACTATACAGAGAGCCTCCAGCCTACCATCAGCTTCGAACCCAGAGTTTTCATGCTATAAGCCAACAGTGATAACCACTGGCACCATTGCACAACAATTTTTCTGCAAAAATGCCAAACATTTCATAATTTCAGGGTCTCAAGCGTTTTGGTTTTTAATGCAATTTATTTGCCTTAATGGAGTATTTTTACAGTACAAAATATTGACAGAAAAATAGAAAACAGCACAAATAATCACTAACTGACTGCGAGAGTGCCCCAAGCTCACTGTAGAAGGGCGCACAAAACATGTAGCTAACACAACACATTCCATGAAAGGGAGCAAGACCTTGTGTTGACTAGACCAACAACACCACAGGAGTGTAGCGGGCCATTATTTCAACCCAGCTTTTTTCTTATTTGTTAGTTTTCAGCTGTGAAATGAACAGCACCAGTGGGGCATTAGAGCAAATTTTAAACAAGGTCAGATAAAAGTGTAGTGTCTTCTCTTTCTCTCTAGGTTTTTTCCATTCTCTCAAGGAAAAGTGTATGCTCTCATAACTCCCCTTTTTTAACTCTCTTTTAATATCCCTCATATGTCCTTGTATTTTTTTTTCCTCATCCCCGCCTATGCTCTCTATCTGTTCTCTTCTCTGTTTGCACCAGTGTGATTTGCTCCAAGGGCCTCCGGGTGGGATATAGTGAGGGGTGTTATGGTGTGTGACCTCCGTTTTCTACACAGTTACTCATCTTCTCTTAGCCTGCTCTCTGCTGAGTGAGTGACTGTATGTGTGCGAGAGCCATGGTGGGTGTATGTGCGTCTGCTGTCATTTAACTGTGTGACCTCCCCATCTGTTTGGATGTAGGTGTTTGGGGACAAGCCAACCCCAGCAGAGAATGTGAGTTTCCTGGATATCCTGGATGACCCCATCCCTGAAAAGCACTACAAAGAATCAGAGGTACACACTGCATTGTTACAAACACAAACATGTACATATGCTTCACTAAAGTACAACCAAATGACTGTGTAAAGAAAAAAAAAATTTCTGAGGTTTTGCAAAGAAATAAAAGAAATGCACAAATACATTGTAGGAATACACTCACCTGCCACTTCAACAGAAACTTCTTGGTAGTGCTGGGTTGGAGCCCCTTTTGCCTTCAGAACTGCCTTAATTCTTTATAATATGGATTCAGCAGGGTTCTGGAAACATTCCCCAGAGATTTTGGTCCATATTGACCTGATAGCATCGCAAAGTTGCTGCAGTCTAGTCAGCTGTTCATCCATGATACCGCGTGGTCTTCTGCTGCTGTAGAACATCTGGTTCAAGATTTAATGTGCTGTGCATTTAGAGATGCTCTGCTGCATACCTTGGTTACAACAAGTGATTGTTAGATTTAGTGTTGCCTTCCCGTCAGCTTGAAGCAGTCAGGTGATTTTCCTCTAATCTCTGGCATCAACAAGCCATTTCAGGTTGTCTCGACCATGACTACTTGCTGAAATGCATGGAATTCCTCCTACTGTATGTGATTGACTGATTAGATATACTACGTGTTAAGGGGCAGTTGAACAGGTATACTTAATATAGTGGCTGGTGAGTGTTGAGCATTTTGGGAAATGCACATAGAGTTTTTTAGAGTTGTTATGCAAGTATGAAAATAGGAGGCTTATATTTAGTAGAATGACTAGTAATAACAACTGCATGACTATTTTTGCTTGGAGTTCAACCATCCAGGAACCAACATTTCAAATTTCACTACCTTATATATTTACACATACTTTCATGTAATTCACAAAGAGAAAGGTAAATACCATAGACGGAATAAAACATGGACATAGCCACCATGATGTCACCCATTGGTTAGTGAAGTCCCATTATGAAGCTTCAAGTTGAGTGCTTACACTATCACCATATTGGCATTTACAAACCAGACGTGACGAGTCAGCTGGCTATGAAACCGGGCACTCATATGCTAACGACTTTTCAATCACAAGTCCTTACCTAATGAGCATATTCTGGATAATTCTCCTTTCCTTTAATCCCCTTTTCTACTCCTTAGAATGAGGATAGTGTACGAAATGGACTTCATGATCTGTTCCATATGACCTGAGACAAGTGACTGATCCCATAAACTCATCAGTGTTTACTAAAGTCAGGGCTGAGTGTTGTTTTCACCTAGACTTCTATAGGATTAGGCATCTTTTTGCAACTATGGCCATTAAAAAGAATGTAGGTGTAAGGCACTTAAGCTGCATTCATCTTATAAACTATCTGTGGTAAAAACAACACATTGTGGTTTTATGGAGAGTTTTATACTCTATGTTTTGCTGAGCATGCAACACGTTCAACAACTACTCCATCCAAACGATTATATCCATTGCCATCTAAAACATTTGTGCAACAACACATAAAAGTGTGTACAGTTTTAAAGGCAAGAAAAACATTAAGAGACAAATGCACTGCTTTATTGGCTAGAGTTTCAGTTTAACCTGGGAGGAATTTGTCACATGTTTTTTACTCTCTTTATGGTTTGGTTTTAGTTTAGGCAATAAAGGCACTTGATTTTAATTTTAGGTAACATTTTGAGTTTTAAATGCATCTTTTTTAACAACATTAAAAAGATGATATACCCCTTGGGAAGAACACAAGGGAGCACCCAAAGGTACATTAGGAGTGAAGGGAAATCAATACAGCATAGTATTTTGCAAGGTAACATTGTATCTATACAAGGATACCAAATATTGGTATCTTATTACATAAATTGCAAGTGAATTGCTTTTGAGGAATAGAATAATAAAATAATTTTCTTTTTCAGTCCAGATATGTGTTCTTTGTGTATTTTCTAATTCTTCAGTTGGGCTCCACAAGTTTTGTTGAACATGTTGTACTGTTCAGAATACATATAATACTACAGTAGTCCACACACATTTGTTTTCAGTTAAGCTGGACTAAAATGTCATACAAACAGTTTAGTTTGTTGTTTATGACAGCTTTTAATGACAGTATTGGTCAGTCTGTCTTTTTTCAGCAATAAAATGACTGACGTGAGAGGAACACACTGAGAAATTTATCATATTAGATAAAAGCAGATATTTACAAAGTTTACCTTTGGGGACAAACGTTGCCTTTGAAAAATGGTGATAAATTGCAATATTTTACCGCAATACTCAGCATGTTGCAGAATGTTTAAAATCACAATATTAAGGTAGTCTGAGTTAAGTATCTCGATAATATCGCATCGTGGCACCTCTGATGATTCCCACCTCCATGAACCTCCATGTTAAGTGTGGGAGAACAGTCTGAACTTGCTGTAAAACCACAACCTGATGCATCATTTTAACTTTTGTGTGAATCAATTGAATGCTGAGATACAGAATATCCATAACTGAGGTTTTAGTAGCTGGTGTTTTGTTGTTTGTTTGTTTTTTTAGCTGATTCCTCCACTTCTTGTCGTTATATTAAGCTAAGTAAATTATCTCCTGACTTCACAGTGAGCACAAAGAGATGTAAATGGCATCTAATTCTTAGCAGTGTATATATCCTAAAATGTTTTCTCTCTTTTAAGTGATAATGGCTTATAATGCGCAGTACATAATATACAAATGATGATCCACAAAGAAAAAACACAAATCTTTTTCCTTTGCTTTGTTTACTTTACTTGCTTTTGTTTTGACTTCTGAATAAATCAGTAATACACCCACACACCTCTGCCTCTCTGCCTGTTTTCATTCTCTCCCCTCCAAGGTTTAACACTTCTTTACTGCCTGCAAGGTCTTAGCGACAAAGGTCAGCTCACAGGCTCTTGTACACAGAAGCATGCAAACACACACTCTGCACATGCAGATACACACAGAAACATACCAATCACTTATATTAAGTGACATGGTGAGAATAAAACATCGCAAACACAAACACTTGCCCATCATCCTTTGGTCACAAATTTATAATGTGTGTTATCACACTCCTCTTGTGAGCTGTGTTGAGCAACATACTGCTTGCACCTCCACACATATATTGTGACACTCATTCGCATGCACACACACACACAAACACACACATACACATTCTAGCCTTAGACATCCATAGTTCTCTTCGAAAAAAAAACCTCAGAGGGACACAGTTTCTGTAGACACAGCTTTTACACACACTGTTTGCTCTACGCAGGACCTAAGTCTGTGGCAGTCAAGTAAAACTGGCCGAGGACCTCTGGAAAAGGGCTGGAGGGACAGCCACAACCCTGTTATGTGCTCCTATAAGAGGGTGCAGTGCAGCTTCGAGGTCTACGGCTTCCAGACCAAGACAGAGGAGTTCATACATCGAGTGAGACGGGGCTCTCTTTTTCCTTTATGGCTTTTTCCTTTGCTAATATAAAGACGCTGGGTTAAGAAAGCATGACAGGCTTCTTTAACACTATTAAGTTATTTTTTATTTAAATATGCCATGTGTTGAATTCTGACACAAGTAAATCATTACTGCATTAATTTCAAGACATTAGCATAATTACCAGCACTAACAGCAAGAAGGCTGTTGGCATTAAATGACCTGTGATCTGCACTGTATTGCGCTAAACAGTAAGAAAGCATCTGTTTTTTCCAGTTACAGCAAAATATAGTTGGAGGTTGTTGGAGTTGAACAGCTGATGGAAAAAACACTTTCACAATATTTATCCTCAACAATGAGACAAAGCAATGAAGCATGAAAAGAAACCAGAAGCACTAGCAGCTAAACTAGCAATAATGCCTTTTAACCCCCAACACTGTCAGTGAAAAGCAAGAGTGTTTGGATTGTAGCTCTGGTTTTGTCAAGGGCAAGCAAAGCAGATCAAACAAATGAAAAATTTTCTGCCCTCATATCGTGTCTTTTAACCTTAGCTTAAAAACAAAAACTGGGAAAAAAAAACACTTTAATTTACACACGTTACACGCACAGCAATGTTGGGGATCTGGCCAGCCTTTGGGAACAGCTTGCAGTTCAATGAGTTGCCCAAGGACACTTGGGCACAATAAAGGGAGCTACCAACCATGCGGTTAGTGGGTAATAAAGTCTACAACCGGAGCCACATCCTCCCCTGCAATTCTTTAAAGAAGTTTCCATTTAACCCAAACATAATCTTATTTGTTTGAATTAATTACACGATGGCACTGCCATGATTTTGACACTGATGTGCTGTAAAATCATCCTAAAAGCAAAATTTCACACACATGACTACAGACAACAGCTGTAGCATTTTAATTAAATTTTCTTTCCAAACATGTCTTTGTTTTCTGTATAACTGCAGAACATCCGAGACATTCTTCTGGTTGGCCACAGGCAGGCAGTAGCGTGGATAGATGAATGGCACGGTGGGTCAAAAATATAGTAACAATGCAAAATTATAAATTTCACAGACACAAGATATGTTATTCAGAACTATTCAGTTGTACTTTGCTGTTGTTGTTTTTTTTACCCTTAATATACAGTCTGTGAAATTAAATATATAGATTGCACTGTGTTGTAATGCTGTGTACATGTGTGTGTGCATTCGTACTGTTTTTCCCAAAGGCCTCAGTTTGGAGGAGGTGAGAGAGTTCGAGCAGACAATGCAGGAGAAGACCAACACCAAAGTCAAATGCAGCCAGAACAGCACAGGTGAGTTCTCAGCTCCTGACCTGCACCATACTGAAATACCACAGAGGATGAGAGGGGTGAGAAGGAGAAGGAGGGGAGGAGGGGTGAGATAATACAGCTGGATGTGAGAGCAGTGAAGATAGAGGAATCGATAAAGGTGTAAACAGAGAATGATATGATTGGTACCTAAAAAGAACAGCAAGTTTGAAATGTATATTTGTGCTCCACAATAATTATTCACACATTTAAATTCACCATAATAAGTGATGTACAGAGGATGTGCAGAGCAGAAAAAACACACACCCAGAGCACATATTTTTAGATCTTTAGAAATTAGCAGTAAATCTGAACAGGTATTGGGAATTTTTTTCAGCCTGGTATGTTATCAACGGCTGACAACAGACTGCAAATAGTATGAATAAATTACTGTGTGATAGTGGCATGCTTGAACAGATAATGGTTGCACCACTAGTGCCTTCAGTGTGGCCTACAAGTACCCAGATGACTGGAGTACATCTGTGGGAGAAAAATGGAAAAGGAAGAGCAGTCAGGAGGCATTTCACAACACAAGGAGCAGTGAGAAGGGAGAGACAGAGGGTGTATGCCCAAAAAAGGATGACAGAAAGACAGATATAATGTCTGTTTGTGTGTGTGCATGCACAAGGTTTGGGGTGGTGGGTAAGATGGCTCATGAAGTGATAATGCCACTGTGTTGGTCTGATAAACAGTGTAATGCAGCCACCTGCTGAACTCTTACCATCATGAGCCCTCACAACATAAATAACCAACCATTGCAGCACTTAGCTGCAAATGTCAGACTTGGTGGGGGTATGTGCCTGAGCATATGTGGTGTGTGTGTGTGTGTGTGTGT